>LPNX010197804.1:656352-673012 GCA_001517045.1 Pseudotsuga menziesii | reverse complement strand
ATATATATATATATATATATATATATATATATATATATATTATATATATTGTGTGTCAACATTGTGCTTTCTTGTGCTCATTTTGTTATCTTGTCATCTATGGTTATTAATGTTTAATTTCAAAGCTCCTAAACAACTCATTTAGTCTAACATCATCATACTAAAGTAATTTTCCTTAGTAATTTAATAGGGTCTACCCCCCTTGTCTTCGTTAGGAGTTGAGCCTAAACAAAGGAGTCAAGAACAAGGTGACAGCGTTGACTCGAGACTTGCCCCCAAGGTAACAGCCTTGACTTGAGGCTTGAAGATTTTTGCCACATTCCCCCAGGTATGTGAAAGGCAGCAACAAAACCTTGTGGAAGCATCCGAAGAGATTTAGTTGTTCCATCTTTTATGAACTCGGGCTACAAGGAATAGTCAAAGCAACATAATTCAACGGTGCACAGTATGTTGAAGGTGGTTGAATATACACTTAACCATGATCAACATATCCATTAAACACTGTTGATGGTATAGTAGCATAAAGACCAGACTGCTGAAAATGTTTTAACAAGAGCACTGTTGCACATAGCCCAAGTATTAACTCTATTTCTCCACGTTACAGCTCTTATATATACCACAATAATTCCATATTTTTGTAAGCAGGTTGAAGTGTTCAGTTCTGAACTTCGTGGGATAAAAGTGACAGTCACAGGGGTCAAATACAGAAATGAAAATCTTTTTATGATGGTTTTTGAATTGAACAAATGTGATCTGAAACTCGGGTGGCTAGATGACTAAGGCAGCCGCATTTGTGAATATATCCTCCTGCCAGCGTACGGATGTATCATTTCCTTGCTTTTCGAACGACCAGCATGAATGAAAATTTTTGGTGTAGCTTGTGTAAGGCAATTTCATTACCTAATAGATAGGGACGACCCATTCCTTGGAGGAATTCTCTTGAGCAATTATGGACTACATCCTGGACAATTTGGTGCACATACCCTATTGAAGACTCCTATTCAGTGTTTGGCTATTCAGGAGCAACCAAGGAGTTTGAAGATCGAAGTTTGAAGTGAGGTCTGGTTCTTGAAGGCTTGAACAATGAAAATTGGAGATGTAAAATTGGGGAGCAGCAAGCAGAAAAATCCAACAGCGACATACTTGTGACAATATTATAGAAGTTTTTTTTTGTCTAAAAAGAGGGCTCTCTTACAAATCTGATGATGTGGGTCCTTATTTCAGCGATCTACAAAGGCCATTGTAATATACTTTAGAGAAAGTTGAAACACTTGTTGTTGGGAATATAGTTGAGCTGGTTATCGAGATTTTTATCATTTATGAATTTTGTTGTGTCAATCACCGAGAAGACACCTATTAAATTAGAACAGCTAGCAGTATATTGAAGGCAGAAAAGACCAGTAAGAGCTCAGGAGGAGCAATCTGATTTACAGCAGCAAATAGGTAAATGGACAATATGAATATTGAAGATAACAAGGTACAAAGATGATCTCAAAGAAACACAAAAAACACACCCAACTCAGTCAAAGGGGGAGCTTGTTCTAAGCATCTATAGCAGTACACTTGATGGGGTGAGCAAGAATAATATGCAGTGATTTCATAGTGCCATTTATGAATTTACTAGACAAAACCCTGATATTGTTTGAAGCAGCATATTAGATAGGGGGAGGGTCTAGCACTTATGTGAAATTTGAAGTTGATCCAAAGCTCAGATCAGAAGTTAAAATAATGAATTCAAAGCTAAAAAATTTTGGGGGGATTGTGAAGCCTTTAATGGCTCATTGACCCTTTGTCATTAATGTCAAAGGGGGAGAGAAAAGAAATGTTTGTTGCCATCAATGACAAAGGAGGAGATTGATGAATATGGCGTTGGTCATTGATGACAACATTAATGCCAAAGGTGAAGTGTGATGACAAGCCATTAATGACGAAGGTTAAGCATGATGACATGGCAAGGACACTGAGTATGGGCATTGGAGCCATTGGAACACCTAATGAGCCAAATGACACATCCTGTGGTCATTTGTGTCTTAATGGGGTTATGAAGCCTCTTGCTTGATAAGGAAGATTTGAAGGAGCACTTGGTCTTTGGTATGATGATACCCCCGCTTGTGGTAGCCCTAATATTCTACACATAATGAGAAACCCTTGCTTGGGTCTTTGCTTTGAAAAAGACAAAAGCTCTTGTATAAAAGAAACCTTGCTTGATGAAGCACATGGAACCTATGATGCACAATTGAAACCCTTGACGATCATTGTTGTTGTAAGATGGCTAGTGGGATGTTGGTGAAGTTGATCTAGTAAACCACTCGATGATGATTTGAAGCTCCTTGCACCTTGATGACTCAGCTCCTAATGATGTGGAAATCCCTTGAAGAAATAGAAGTAAAGGTTTGGAAGACTTTTAAAAAGAAAAGTTAAAATAAATAAAAATTCAACATGACAAGTCGGCTCAGCTTAGATGATGATTTTATAATCATTAAATAAAAATAAAATTATTGTGACAGGTCGGCTCCAAACTAAATGGAAAATCACTATAAATACCCTACACGTGTTCCATTTGTAAAAGAAGATTTTGTGTGAAGAAAGAGCAGCTCTGAAATTCATGACTTTTTCTGAGGAATTTTCGGGTGGAAGAGCCGAGAACTCGTTGATTGTTTGGGAGGAGCCGCCACACGATTTTTGCAGCAGAGGAGCAGTAACACATTTTTTACAGACCATAGAAGACCATCTGAGATTAGCAGTGATCACATGATTTTTGCAAACCATAGAACGCAGTTCCAAAATTTAGCAATAGTCATCTTTTTGTGTTTTGGCAGCCAATTTTTTGGTTTTGCTTGGGGTTTTCCATAGAGAGGGATCATGGACTGGTGTGGGAGGATTTCTACACTGGCTTGGGTGTCTTCTTCAGCACATAACTTTATGCTTGAACAATCCCATTGTCACACCATTGCAAGCATGCACAAGACTGTTGATTTGCATATGAACACATGCATAGGTCCTTGTCATGGTAACCAATCTTTGGCATGACATCAAACAGCTGACTTTTGAACACTGATTTATCTTTAAAGACATAATCAGAATTTTGTCATAAACAGATACTTGGAATAAGTTGAGCATAAGTATTGAAGCCTTCGATGACTGATATATTAAAAGCATGGTTTGATGGAAATTGATTTGTTTATAGGTACAGGGCATGGCTATCTATTTGACATAAGCAAATCCTTGATGACAGTCACAACATGATGAGCAGCAGTTGGTTGTTTGATGAAATGTGTGATAGGCAGTTCTCTTGGTATGCAGTGCTTGTGAAAGTTGATGATAATGATTTGTGCAGTGCCTATGAAAGTTGATGATAGTGATTTGTGCAGTGCCTGAGTTCATTCTCAAGTTGTCTTGACTTGGACACTTTTCTCAACATTTACACAGTCCTAGTGAGGACAGTGTTGGGGGCTCTTCCTAAGCATTTACACAGTCCCAAATAGCCTTAGAAGTTGACATGTTGATGATGAGGCCTAAGCATGAAGATGACAGTCCATGATGACAACCTTTAAAGTGGGTGGTGACATGACCAGTGATAAATGATTATAGTGATGAGGTGGCAATGATACCTTCAGCAAAAAACATGATGAAGATGTGATAGTAAGGGCAGACTGATGAAATGTGATGTGACAAGAATTAGTGTGTATTAACTGCAAGCTAAGTCTTGTAACTATTTTCTTAGTAGGATCTAAGAAAAGACCAAGCAGAGTCTTGGATAGAAGTATATGCTTCTGAATCAGTAGGTGTTGATTTACCTCACGGTCGAAGCCATTTGAAATAATAATAAAAAATTACAAACATTATATCTTGTCTCTTGTGCAACATGTTGTTGATTATGTGTTTTATTTGATGAAAGAATTGATTATTGAAGCATAGTCTATTGATGAATATGATCTTGAATTGAATGTAAGAATGATGACTGAAGTTTTAGAGTTTGAAGAAGTTAAAATTGAAGTAAGTTCAAGCTCACCGATTCACCCCCCCCTCTCGGCGAGCCATCGTGTCTAACACGTTATTCCATCACTACTTTTAATTATCGCCATATCCAAAATGCCAAAACCCTTCAAGGAATTAAAGACCCCTTTCTAGCATGTGACATAGTCAATGATGTTAAGACTTTCGTGCTTCCTAGTTCTACATAGCATAAAAGGGTGTGGGTTGCATCATAAATAGCATATAACCTTTTTAATGGGAATTTAAAGGGGCATTGTTTCCATAGAATATGGTGTCAAGACCTATTTGGACCTTTTAATCTCCAAGAAGTCTCTAAACTATGTTTACCTACAAAATATTAGCCAAAAAACATTTTCTTTTTATGGGATTTGGGGAACTATAAGCGCCAACAAACATTACTTTGCTTGATCTTAACCAAGTTCAAAACTTAAATCGACCAAACTTAACTTTGAGTACATTGAATAAGTACCCTAAAAATGTCACTTTAAAATCCAACTCCATGGCTCAAGTCCTATCTAAAGATAATGGTGATCCGAAATGGATCATTATATAGTGTAATCTATTTTGGTACTCTCAGAGTGGAAAAATAGGAGATATTGACTTGTAGAGCTCATTTTAGGGGTGGGTCACATTTTGATGATTTGGGGTCTAAAACTTTTGAAACTGGTTTAAGGCATTAAACAATTGTTTTTAGGGTCAAACCTTTATGAACGAAGTTCCCTACCCTCCAATGTTGGGAACATTGCAAATATCACCTCAATCAGACTCTCTACGAGGAAGTTATACCCCCACAAGTTACCTATGATTTTGACCACCATGGTACTAATGGAATGCTACCACATCAACTCTCATTACCCACAAATGGAGCTAGTCATGTGTGGATTTTCAAGAAGACTCTAGGGGGTTCAAAACCCTAACCCTAACCCTAGTTGAGAGTTGTTGCCTAGAAAAAAAAACTAACCCTAACCCTAGATAGTGATCGAGATATGTGAAATACCAGGTTGAAAGGGAAGTAAGGAGACTCATTTTTATTGTATTAATTCATTGTTCCACAGTCCAATTTTAGTAAAGAAATGGAATTTTATGAGTAAAACATAGTAAGTAGAAGACCTTGTCACAACCATTCAAGGCACATTTTCTATTGCAACTCTATAGTGAGTTCATCCTTCTTTATATTTGCATTTCATACTTTGGAATAAAAAAGCAAGGCATAGTCCTCACTTTCTAGTTGGGTTCTCCTATATTGGGTTTCCCAAAAGATATACATGTGTTCGTCGTGTGGTCGTGTGGACAGTGTTGCATCTTTTGTTTTCACCCCTTTTATTTCATTCTCAATTTATTTCATTGATGTGGGCACTACAATATTTTGCAAGAGCTGTTAGATGTATTGTTAGAAATTATTAGGGAATCATACATCGGGTTTGAGAACTCGCATTTTTCAATAGCCAAATCGCTGATTTCATGCCTTGAAGGTGATTCCTTCTAATAAGGCAGATGGCAACATAACGAGTTCAAAGTTCATGAACCGACCAGTGAGTTTTATCTTTTGAGATTGGTTCCGGTCGATCTAATAAGCGAGATGTAGTGGGGAGGCATTCTACAATTATGTGGGCCTTTATGACTTTGCAAGATACCTCTAAAGACTTCCACAATGGGACAAAAAGTGGGTGGTGAAGAATCCGAAAGCACATTGGCTACGATGTTGTATTGGGAAATCTCGATCTTATTTCAACCACAGTGTTTCGGTCGCGTATGCTCCCTAGGCTTTGTGATAGCAATAAAACAATTAAACACATCTGTCAGAGATCCACCTTTGCCATTTATGACTTTGCAAGATACCTCTAAAGACTTCCACAATGGGACAAAAAGTGGGTGGTGAAGGTTCCGAAAGCACATTGGCTACGATGTCATTGTATTGGGAAATCTCGATCTTATTTGAAGCATAAAGTAATCCGGTGGCTTATGCTCCCTAGGCTTTGTGATAGCATTAAAACAATTAAACGCATCTGTCAGAGATGAGCCTTTGCCAAGACTTTTTGGGCATAGTTTCAAGTTGTATTTAACTTTTTCTTCACTACCCCACTATCTTAGAAAGGTCCTCTCCATGGACACACTTGGATGGTTAGGCATGGTTGCGAAATTTTATGACAAATTTCAATTGTCCATTAATTGTTTTATGCGGAAATATAAGGGTACAGCTAATTGTCACAGGGAACCCTGTCATGGGGAACCCTCCCCTGTGAACGTGGGGGAATTGATTCTTTTCATGTAGAAATTGACTTTGCGGTTAAGCCAAAATCAGTTTTTTCTGTGAAGATGATAAATCTCTTTCTAGCATTTGTAACTTTTTAAGGTGGCAATTTCCTTGTATTATTTGACCCATGATGCAACTTTGCAGGAATTTCTTTGTATTCTGTGTTCCATGATGTAAATATGCAGGAATTTCCTTGTTTTGTTTGTTTCGTGATGTAGCTCTTTGTTTGATGAAGTAACCTATGATACATTCCTAAAAAGGGAAAGAGAAAACTACATAGCATCTCTTTTCAACATCTTAGGGAAAATGGCAAACCAAACTATACATCTTTAAGTAGTCAATATCTACTGATAATCCCTCGTAGCCTAAAATAAATAAAAAGCCCTCATAGACACTCTAAATCTTGCTCCTAGAATCTTCCCTGTGGTTTAATCTTGCTTATAATCATGTTTTGAAGTAATTTGCAGCGGCTCCTTCCAAATGATAATCGAATTGCCCCACCCCACACATTCCATAGAAAAGCTCGTAATTGCAACAACTATCAGGTGGCAAAAATTCAAGGTTTCCTGCCAACAAAGGACACGGAAGTATTTCAAAAGACAATATTCCACTTAATTTGCAGTATAAAATTTCCCTGTTGCTTAAACGCTGAATGATAAAATATTCTGCCCTCCCCAAGCTGCATGTGTATTAGATGGATGAAGTCTTAGTAGGCAATGCCATTCTTTCCAGAGATTGAACATTTGACACCTCCAACTATCCAACTAAAGAAAACTTCAAGATTAACGGCAAACAAATAATCTCTCATAAAAGGCACACAAATCTTTTTTTCCAACTTCCAATGAGATAAACGAGTTTTGCGAACAATGTTCATTTAGGCAAAAACAAGAACATCTTCCAATTCTTCTCAGGATGTCAATTTGTTGACGTAATGTTACACATATATCTACATTAGAACCTGCATTATGACATGAAAGAATGATGTGACCCTAGCTATGCTGAGATCATGTATCTCAAACGGCAAATAATTACCTTAATATTATACATTCAGATATCAAAATACCAGGAAAATAGAACTTGTCAACCATGAGTATTCCCATCACTTAGCAACCCATGCCTCTCGAAGTAGTTGATAGCGCCTGTTTAGTCCTGCATTGCCAGTTGGCTGCTTTGTATTCCCTCTAGACTTTCCATTACTGTGCAACTGGATTTTCTGGGATGCAACTCCATGCATAGCTTCGTCCAACAGGGAAAGGAAGGGGGACTCTAGTTCATCAAGTTCATCATCACTAGTGTACCCTTTTCTCAGTACATTTGATGCACTTCTTCCAAGGTGGATACGACTGCTTACATCTCCAATCTTCTCTCTAACAGATGCTGCTGGAGGTGGAGAGTACTGAATGGAAGGAGCAAACAATAGAGAACTGTAGGTTGAATCTTCATCGCCCTGCAATCGCTGCTCCAAGGGTATCTGCACAGTCATCAATTTCATCACATACATGCAAAAACAAAATGAAGCCTTGAGAGGAAGAAAAAGGCTATGTAAAACTCAGCGATTAAATCTTTTAGCATCCTATAATGCCATTGCTAAGAATATAGCTTCCTCATTTAATGATCTACAATAACAGCTTTGACTGAATCCAGATGTAACTAAGGAGAATAACACTCTTTCTATATATATCTTCTGCTAAAATTTAACATTTTTTTTTATGACCGATGGTTGCCTCTGTAAAACTTACCTCAGCATTCAATGTTTCCATGACTGACCATGGCACAGGATCAGGACAAAACTCGTCAGCCACAAAATTGGATAAAATCCGTTTTATCAACGGTAAACTCAGCACAGGACAAACCTGTTTAGCATAACCATTATCTCAAATCAGGCATTATTAAATGTTTACAAAAAAAGGTTCTTAATCCTTAAGGCAACTACACTAGAAGAAAAGCAGCACAGTCATAACAAATCTTTCAAGAAATTTGCAATAAAAAGACAACTGTAAACACTTATTGTCTCTCCCTTTTGATTGTCCATTCCTCTTTAGAATCCAGATATAACAGGATAAGAGACCTTACCTCTCTTCGAATTGACTTGTCCATTAGCATATCCTTAGGAAGCATCAATAAATCACTGGTTGCATTGAGAAGAGGGAAGGAACTGAATGTTGTTTCTACATCCTCATCATTATCCCCGTCGTGGTCACCACCTACTCGAGGTGAATCTTCTGCATCAATACCAAACAGGTCTGTCAACCATCTAGACCAGTTTCCAACCTGCACAAGGGAATTCAGTGTAAATACCATACTTAGGCTGCAAAAATGAGACGGGCATGACACAACAAATTTCATAAATTGGGATTCTTGTTACAGTCATAGACAAGGAACCATAATCCCCAGTATATTATATGCAGGAACATATGCGAGTATACACAAACTCTCCTTTTCTTAGATCTGATTGACAACACCAACAAATGGTATACACCTCAGGGTTGAGATAAATAAGAATAACCAGTGTATTCAAGATATCATGCCTGCACATGAATCTCTATAAGCATGCTTTCTCCTAATAGTTTGTATGTACTTGGCAATCTTGACCATCAAAGGAGGGAGAAATATGAATTCAAAAGGGAGAGGGAGGGAGAAATATAGTTTTTCAGTAATTAACATCTAAGTCTTAAGCAATGTTGCACGACTCGGACTCGGCAAAGACTCGGTTGGCATATGACTCGTCGACTCGGGAAAGACTCAGGAAGGACTCGGGACAGACTCGGCACAGACTCGGCAAATAGAAAAAAGCTTAAAATATGGTAAATTTTAGGCCAAAAAATAAGGAAAGTACATCAATAACCATATTCACACTTTATATTAATAGCAGATACCAATGTATTTGTGGGAGCACCATTGACATTAAGACTAATATTTATTATTTAAGCAAATAAATTCTAAATATACTATATTGAAACTTATGTAATTTTATCTTAATCAACATAAAATTAACTTTTTATATAAAAAAATTATATTATAAAAACATTTTCAAAACTCTATGATACTTATGTAATTTTATCTTAATCGACATAAAATTAACTTTCTATATAAAAAATTATATTATAAAAACATTTTCAAAACTCCATGGTATATGAAAACTTATATAATTTTATCTCAATCAACTTAAAACTTTAAAATTAACTTTTTATATAAAAAATTATATTATAAAAATTAAAAAACATTTTCAAAACTCTGAATTTTGAATAATCAACATAAAATTAATTTTTTATATAAAAAATTATATTTTAAAAACATTTTCAAAACTATGAATTTTAAATAAGATTTTATCACTACAAGAGTATTAGCCTAAAGTCCACGGAATTCCGTTGATGAGTTGATGGCAGAGAATCACATTAATCATCCATATCAACGGTTGAGGATTTCTCACGATATTTGTTTTCGTGAGGTGTCATAAAGTTTGGAAATGTCATGAATGGTTGAGAATCACCCCAATCATCGAGATCGGTTTAATCCAGATGGACGGTTTAGGATTGCTCATGATATTCGCTTCCATCGACAGTCAGAAAGTTTGGAAATGCTGCAAATGGTTGCAAATGGTTGAGAATCATCCCGCCCATACAGATTGACATTGAAAATGACTCATGCGAAATAAATCCGCCAGATTTCAAGCAAACCATAAAAACCTTTGAAGTCTGTTGTCATTTCTGCAAGTTTTTTTTGGGGTGTCCATGGATTTCAGGCGAGTCTGACCGAGTCTCTACGCAGTACACGCGAGTATTGGCGAGTAGACGAGTTTGTGCCAGGTTGGCGAGTCTGCGCCGAGTTTGAAACGGTTACTCGTTTTGGGGTTTGACTTGGGTAGACTCGCGAGTACCCGCGAGTCCTTCCCGAGTTGTGCTTCACTAACTACTACTAACTAATAAATATTAACTACTGGAATTCGAAGAAATTATCCCTTACAAATCATTCTTCGCTTCAGCTGATAAAAAGGCACTCTACATTGGTTAAAACACACAGAAAAATGACTCCCAACTTTACATATCCAACACGGAATTTCAGTCAAAGAGCTAGTCTTGCCATAGTTACTGCTAGCTGCTTGTTGACTTCATCGGCTTTTATTTCACTTCATCAGTCTATAAATGGCTATAATTTTCTGTATGTAACCAAGACTACTTGTGCAACCACACCATTCAGATTTTGGTAAGTGTAGGAACACCTATATAATATACATGTGTTACATGAGTATGCATCGCCAAGAGTAGGAAACATGTTTCCAGTCCCCTGCACGTCTCAGAAACTTGGAAACTCCATTGGAAACGTCCTCCCCATGTCCCTGTTTAAGGAAACTCAAGGAAATACAAAAGGGAAATGTTTCCCTCCTAAAAATGGTGTCCACATGTTTACTTTGACAGTTTTTAACCAAAAAAAATTAAAATAATTTGGAGGGGTACTTCTGCATATGTTGTTTCTGTGTTTCCTCACTCCCACATCCCCATGTTCTGGAAACTTGGGGGAACATTGCAATATACCATTGAACTATAACCTAAAACTAAATCAAAAAATTACCAGCAAAATCTTCAGTGCTGTGTTAATTTTACTGCTTTTCTTTACATTTTCAACAGGAACCTAGATTGAACACACAACATTGACAAATCCACCACAAATGGCATGTCCTTTTGCTCTGGCAAAAACTTCAGACACACATCTTCTTACACTTGTCTCATGCTTGTCAGTGTTCTGGCATATCACTTTCAATTTTGAACTCCTGACCTCATCATATCACACTTCAAATTCTAGTACTTATTCAAGATGAAACTCTAAACAGCATGTATTACCATGAAGTTCTTACCCTGTGCTTACGGCTTATAAAGGTTCATAATACCAAACAGCAAATCTTGCAATATTTTTCAAAAATATTTCTTTTCTGTTTTCTACTCTCAAGATGCCTTTAATGGACTGAAGAAGCATATCCTTCAAACTGCTAAATAACTTCACCAATCTCATCTGGAAAGTACAATGCAATGTGAACTGCTTATTACAAGGTTCAACAAGCGACATGAGAGATTTCCCCACAGCAAGAGGAGGTACTTATCAACAAGCTAACACAACTGTTCAACATGCAAGCTCATCATCTACCAGTAGCTTCCCATACCCCTTCTGAAGGTAATGTTTCAACCTGATATACAACTCACAAGAGTTGCTATCCTTTTATACATTGTGGCTGGACTTTGAGAGACCTAGAACAGACTGACAGATCATCCCCCAACATTTACTGGCAAGAAAAAGACCGATTTAAAGCAACCTTTCTCCCCAAGTCCTCATACAAGCATTATGTCTTGTATATGTATTGACTGATTTAGATATTCAAAGGCTGTTCTACATACAACTAACATCCATGATGTACTTTACATAGCAAGAATATACAAATGGTTCTGTTCAAAAATTGCAAAATAATCGATAGATTTATGAATGTCTATAAAGCATCAGCATACCATAATAGGTTAGAATCCAACTGAGTGAAGCCCAAAACCCAGTACCCTGAGATTCTCTCGCTTGCCTAGGTTCCAGAAACAAACAACATTGTAAACAGCAATGTGTGGTAGGATTCATCATGTGAGGTCTGCACCTTTAGGCTCTATATTCACATGTATCATCAGAAACATTATGTATATTCAAGTCCAAATCTATTTGCAATTCAGTCACTCTGTGTGGGTGTGCATGTGTAACATATTTCTTCATGTGTACAATGAGAAAGCTAATATATTAATTGGGCATTTCGCCATGCCAGAAACAATAACTTCTAAAACATATTTCAGGGAACCATGGGCAATGGCAATATCAAATAATCCATCCGATCAGCCAGCATGCTTTTACTCTACAATTTCTACAGTTGACATAAAACATTACTTCTATTGCAGGCATTTTGAAGGTAGATAAATAAGTGTTAGTTTTGTACCTAGGGAAGCGTTCCCCAAAGTGACTTTAGTCTTAGTCATTTAGTGAAGTGAAATAAAATGAACCTTGCATTTAATGACTTAAGTGACATTTAATTTGACTTTAGAGCATTAAAGTCAGTTTTTGATAAATTTAAGTGGATGAGTGAAATTAATATTTTAGAAATAAAATATGAGCAATTAATTTCAACCGTCGATCTAATTCTTTCTTAGCCTTTGGATTAGATACCTCTTCACCTACCTAGGGTTATGGACAAAAAGCAAGGAAAAGGCAAATGCATTCATTCTTGAGAGAAGGAAGAAGAGAGAGCTGAAGAAGAGAGAAGGGCACGATTTTCAAGGCAGCCTGCTAGAGAAGATTTTGGTGGGCACGATTTTCGAGGCAGCCTGCTGGAGAAGATTTTGGTGGGCACCATTATCAAGGAGCAATAAATGCTGGCACAGAAATCGAGCAATGTATGGTTCCGTACAGTACAGATTTGGCACTGTTTTTGAGGTAATTTTCAGGCACAAAATTCGAGGAAAGGTACAGCACATTTCCCGAGGCAGCATCAGTAAATTTCTGGCATGGATTTCGAGGTGTACAGCTGCATTCATTACAGACCATACAGTACTATTTTTGGGTCAGTTTGGCACAAAAATGGAGAACAGCAGTTTGCTATTCATGCACAGAAATCGAGGAAGAAAGAGCAGTGATTTCCAGGCACGTTTGTCAAGACTGAAATTGCACAGAAACAGAGGCAGCTCTTGCACAGAAATAGAGACAGCTTGCTGGGTCATCTTTCTGGGTTGAGATAAGTTGGATTTCGACTGTAAATGAATGTCTGATTTTTATCTTGAAGAAATAATAAACTCTCTCTCTCTGACTGGTTTTCCCCTTGTGGGTTTTTCCAAGGCCATTGACCGAAAATTACTGTGTTCTGTGTGTTGAATAGCATGCTGAATATTTACTTTCTGTCAGTGAAAAAGAGTAGTTACAGCAGTGTTTTAAGTCTGAAAAATTAATGTTTATTTCCAGCATTTTATTTTTCCTAAGAATGAAATAAACAGTGACAATTTTTACTTATAAACCGGTGGCTGAAAACTAGAGAAAAATCTACAATAAGATCCCTAAAAGTTAAACTTTGTGTCTAGGCCTTCTTCAGGTCATTTCATCTCAAATTCTGATCTCTGAATATATAATAATTTATATTATTTACAGATTCGCTAATCTCAGTTTTCTAATGTGTTTAAAACTTTAAACAAGTTAACATGATAAATGGGAAAAAGCAAGGTGATTATGTTAAAAAACTAAGCATACGCCCAAATAGAGCCTGGCAAAGAGAATGAAAATATGTAATTAAAATACAACTAGGATAAAGAAACATCTCACTGACAAAGGTTAAATTGCATGCAGAAAATATCAGCCAACAATGAAGATAACCAACCGCATTTTTTAGCTGTGCACCAGCACCAAAGCTCAGATTGCCAGCAGGTATTGGAAGAACACTTGGATCACTTATCGGATCTGATATGGGATCAGTTGGCATCTCTTCTTCTGATTGGCGTAGTATAGCATTGAACATAGCAACATCTAGTCTGGCTACACACTGTTCCATAACCTGCAGGAGAATGCAAAAGAAATTATAAACAGTATTAGTAATACTCTTCCTACAATACGGTAAATGAGATTTTACTATTTACTTTTTCTTGCTTGCTTATGTAAGAGTTGTTTAGAGATCTATATCGAAGTTTTGTGAAATCCATAACATGATACTGACATACAAGGCTAGCAATCATCCAAGTTAAACAAGAATCATTTTTAGGTTTCCCATACATAAATGATATGTATTTTGCAGATCTTACTGGCAAAAATAATGCTTATGTAAAGAAAAATATCCTAGAAAAATGTCTGGATTTCAGAAGGTCAGCCTTTAATAATTTATAATACACATATTTGCAATCTTCTACCATGTTTCCGGGACACGGGAACGGAGAAACACATCCGAGGGACATGTGAAGACACCCCCGAGATTTTAGGAAACGCCATGGAAAACATTGAGGTCTCCAACATAGGCCATCCAAAAAATATATATACATGAAAAACAATGGTGAGTCACAAACAACAATGAAAGTATAAAATAAATATCCGCATTTGCTTTAAGCTTTTTATTTTTTGTTTTTTGTTTTTTTAAATTGACATTATCCAAGGTCAATAGCCAAAAATCATGTGGGGAGCCTCCCTTTTGAGAGGGGGGATGCCCAAGAGTTAATTCCCCCATTTTTTGGGAAACATTCCCCCATATTTCCCAAGTTTCTCCAAGGGGGACGTGGGGAAGTTACCATAGAGTTTCCCCATCCCGAAAACATGGGAAATAGAGGAGGTGTGCCCCCGCCCAAGGGAGAACATCCCCTTGTAACACATAATAGTGAGCTTCACACTACTAAACATGGATGTTATATATTCGTCCAAGTTAGCTCGTTACCATATCTAGCAATTATTTCCGATTACCAACATCATACAAGCAACACCAGGAGAGAGAGATACCCCTACCTTGCACTTTGCTCCTCGGAGACTCTTGCTTCAGATCACCCCATAGGCCGTGCACGGGGTTGGTTCTCAAAGGCATCTCAGCGTCTCCAGTCAGTGACCATCTCTCCGGAGCGCCTTCCCCTATTCAGATTCTCCCTAGATGTGTCGAGCCATCTCTTGCCACCTAGATAGGGACTGAATCAGTCCATCAAAGAGGATATATACAAATTGTATATTCATGTTACTTGGACTTCATCTCTGACGAGCTTGGGCCCCAAGATTGTTAGTTTTCTAAGTTAATCCACTTAGGATCTTTATCTGAAACAATAACAAGTACAACAATACATCAAAGATACACAAGACACAAAGATTTTCATCGGGGAAACCATAAAGGAGAAAACCCCGCAAACTTCCTCATAATAGTTCCTTCACAAGACAAGATCACAAGATGGAATAAACCAAGAACAATATGTCCTCTGCAGCTCTCTCTCTTCCTCCTCATTGTCCTCTCTCTCCTAATGTGCACATGAGAGAGTAAATGAGTATGTGTCAAATGAGGAGGGTGCCTCCCTATTTATATTCTTCCGTTGAGTAACTAACTCAACTCACTAGGTCATCCAGGTAACCCCTTGGGGCAAACCTACCTAGGAATACTCACAAATACATTTTCTTTTATTTAACCTAGCGAGTATAGCCCCAACTTACAACGGAGGGTTTACCTCAGTGACCATAAACAATGATGACATCCCAAAAGGAGGGAAACACATGTCTGATGGGAGTACAACAATATACTATAGTAATATACATCAGAATATCTTTCCATCAAAATATCTTTCGAAGTTACAATTACAACACTCCCTCTTAACTAGGAAGGTATTCTCTCACCACACTCATAAACACATCTAGTCATCGTCACTGAGTCATCATCGTCACTGCTTCCATTGTCCTCATCTTGTCCAATCTGTCGCATCTATCCATCATAGGAAGTTTCTACAGGGTGAACCCTTTTTCATGGTGGGTGTAGGCCTAGTCCTCATCCAAGTCTTCGTCGTATCCACGAGCAATCCATCTCGTAGGTACAGCCCACGACTATTCTTTACATTGCCACTGCAATAACCTGTCTCCTACTGTCATCTCGTCATATCTAGATCATCTCTTTGTCCTGCACAAAACAAAACAAAAAACATAGAGCACAGCCCAGATGCAGACCACAACACAGGAGCATGTCAGGATCTTTCACATCACCAAGACAACTTGCATCTTCCACTATGCGAGAATTGCCTAGGAGCACACCAAGCGCATTACGTCTCTCTACGATCAACCTGCGTTCTATCAACATAGGAGCATGCCAGGATCTTTCACGTCACCAAGACAACCCGCATCTACCACTATGTGAAAACTGCCCAGGTTCACTCCAAGTGCCTTGTGACCTCATCATCTCCAACATGAGAACACACACATACAAGCACTGATTACGACCGAACAACCTGCGTACCACGCCAAGATCTTTTCCGCTCCAAGTCAACCTCAAGGACTTATTACATCCGAACAACCTGCGTCTAGGATCTTTTTCGTTTGAACAACCTTCCAAGACTTTATACATCCGAGCAATCTATGTACCACGCCAGGACCCTTTTACACTCTAGACAACCCACAGGACTCATTTCATCCGAACAACCTGTGCCCTATGCCAGGATATTTTACACTTCGGATGACCTGTACCAGGACTGATTACATCCAAGTATAACTTGCGTACTATACCAAGACTGATTACATTCAAGGACAACTTACAGGACTGATTACGTCTGAGCAACCTGCGTCCTACACCAGGATCTTTTCTTTTTCGCTCAAGGACAACCTGTCTCATTTCCCATGTGAGATTTTATGCATCTGCGTCTTCTGGTCTCTTGCCATTGTTGTTCGCCGATTGCACACCAACGG
>LPNX010197804.1:637994-648026 GCA_001517045.1 Pseudotsuga menziesii | reverse complement strand
GATGATTATTGCCATTGTTTTACTGAGGTAACCTGTATCTGTGGTCATTTTTTGCTATTTTCTTGTAGATCTGTGGTTAAGATTGGTAATTAGCTTATTCCAATCTTGATAGGAAAGGTGTTGTTCAATAAGTTTATTGACTGTCACTCTCCTTTGATGCATGTTTAGAGATCTAGATTTAACATGTCCTATAAGCTTATATGCATGTTATCTTGAATCTCTTTGTATGTACTAATCGGATCTCACAAGTTTCTTGGCAAGTTCTTTGATTTCAGCTGAGTTGCAGGTTCATACTTTGGAGAGGATGCTGATCTAGTTTGCTTCTTCATTCTCTTCAAAAACATTTCAAAGGCATAGTCCCTTGGAATTCCACCTGAAAGCTCTACTGCGGATCTTCAACGAAACCAGCACTTTTCTCCTCTTCTTCCTCCCTCAAAATCAACACTTTACCCGGTTACTTTTTCAGTTCATAGCTGTGATTTCATTTGGATCTGTTTCATCAAAGTAAAATATACATAGATCTAATTTTTCATAGCTCATATCCTAGATATTGCACTTAAAAAAGTTTCATAAGCATCCTAGATCTAGCTGTAGGGAAATCGTCTTTTTTGCATGAAAATTTAAAGGAAACTTGTAGATTGCATGCATTAGATTTCCTTTCGTTGTTATAAAATTCAATATTCTGCAATATCAGTGCATTTTTGTTGGTTGCACAAACAGCAAGCCAAGATCCCAAGGAAAGCTTGCTTTCCTTGGTTCCTTTTCTGCCTGTTTAGCTAGTTTTAACTTCATTTTTTGTGAGATAAGGTAGGTTGATCCAAAGGTACTCTTAAAGTGCTTTTGGGCGTTTGTTATTCTAATATGCTCGTTGTCTTTTAGCAGGTCTGACAGAAAGGAAAGGAAGCTGCTGTCCGAAGTGGTCTCGGGAGCGTTCAAATCCCCCCAGGGGTCTCCCTTTTCATTAAAAACTCAAAATTTTTCCAAAGTTGTAAAATCTTGGTTTCAGCCTGTATAAGGACCAAGAAGTTTCTGATAATTTCAGTGCGCTGATTCTGTAACCAATAATAAATAAAATCATTTTTGGAATAGGCTCTTTCGAGCCCATTCCCCATCCCCCCTGGGGGGATTTGCGTCGGTGTCCTTTTCGTCGCTTTCTACTTATTTCTTTTTTAAACTAGCATTGATCTAATTTGCAAGATAGTATACTTGATTTTATTATTAATTTCATATTCCACTTTTTGTTTTTTCAAAGTAATCATAATACTTACCCCACGATTTCCCGAGTGACCCGAAAGGGGAAAGAGATTCGTGGTAGGACTAATTAGAAAACCAGAGTTGTGTATTGGTTTTATTTTTCATCATTTATTTTTTCAGCAATTATAAAATTAACCCCTCCTCGATTCCCCGATTGAGATCCACTTGGATCGAAATAGGTTCTTGGAGGCTTTTTCTTTTAAACAAGAACATTCAGTTTAAAACTTATTAAAATTTACAAGACTCCAGTGTGTATGCTCTGCACTTGGCTGCGGTTCCTCCGATCAGTCAAGCTGTATCAAAAGCACTTGGGTGACTAGCATAATTAGAACTCACTCTCCCAATTGACAAACCATCAGGTGAAAATCCAACACCTAGATCAAACCTCTACGGTGGCAAAATACCCAAAGGAAGCGGGAACTTCTGAAAAGTGACCTCGGGGCGCCGATCTCTGTCAAACCCTAACGGGTGCGTTACGAACAATAGCCCCAGAGACTCCATTTCAGCCCACATATTCCTTGCGGGTAGCCGTGAAGGTTTAGTTTTGGACATACTCCAAGTACACTCGGGTATATCTGGAGTCCCCCCTTTGCCTAATTTAACCAACTCATACTTCACATTTAACTTAAAACATACCAAGATGCAATCGCAAAATATTCACTCCAAGCACATGCAAGCACATTGATCTCATTGATTTGACTCCATTTTAAGGCACTGGTCATTTTTGCTTCATATATATATTGTGTATCAGCTTCATGCTTTCGTGTGTTTATTTTCGTATCTTGTCATCTTTAATTGTCTATAGTTAAAATATTCAAACTCCTAACTAACTCATTCAGTTTAAACATCACAACACTAAGTAATTCTCCTTAGTAACTTAATAGGGTCTACCCCCCTTGGCTTCGTTAGGAGTTGAGCCTAAACGGAGGAGTCAAGAACAAGGTAACAACCTTGACTCGAGACTTGCCCCCAAGGACACACCGAGTGGGTTGAAGATTTCTGCCACATGACCCAGGTGTGTGAAAGGCGGCAACAAGTAGCTGCCATTGTAACAGTATTTCGACTGCACAGTGCCGTCTTTCAAAGTGGCTCTGATACCATGTTAGTATTTCTATGTTAATTCACTTAGCATCTTTATCTGAAAGAATACCAAGTACAACAATACATCAAAGATACACAAGACAGAGATTTTCATCGAGGAAACCATAAAGGAGAAAACCCCACAAACTTCCTCAAGATAGTTCTGTCACAAAGACAAGATCACAAGATGGAATAAACCAAGAACAATGTCTTTTGCAACTCTCTCTTCCTCCTCATTTTCCTCTCTCTCCTAATGCGCACATGAGAGAGTAAATGAGTGTGTGTCAAATGAGGAGGGCACCTCCCTATTTATATTCTTCCGTTGAGTAATTAACTCAACTAACTAGGCCATCCAAGCAACCTCTTGGGGCCGACCTACCTAGGAATACTCACAAATACATTTTCCTTTATTTAACCTAGGGACTATCGCCCCAACTTATAACGGAGGGTTTACCTCGGTGACCATACACAATGATGACATCATGAAAGGAGGGAAACACATCTTTGATGGGGGTACAACAATATACAATAGTAATATACATCAAAATATCTTCCAAGTTACAATTACAACAACAAATATGTCCTACCTTGAGCACTTCTTAGAGCTGCAGGATGGCATTATCATCCTGTCCTCATATATGCGCAAAAATTGGATGCACTCACTTAGGATTCCCTTGGGACACCTTTGGGTAGGTTCTCATCGACTCCAAGTGGAGACTAACCACCAGCTACCATGATCTAATAAGATCTGCCAGGTGTGGCACCTACGGGAGCCGGAGACAAAGATGCACCTTATTTTTAGGTGCCCCTTGTATTATGAGATCAAGGGATGAAACCACTGCCTCTATACTATATAGGGACTCGAAGGGATCCCTCTCTTCATTTTTTCGATATTAGGACCAAAGATGCCTCGCCCTCTTCATCAAGGAAGTATTCAACCACAAGTCCCAACTCCTTCACATTCTACAACCCCTACTTGGGGGGGACTCGACGATCACCTCCTATTTTAGTATTGATCCATCGAATCAGAGCAACAAGTGGCGAGCAGAGTTCCAAAGCACCTTCAATAGTAGAATGGTGAGACTTTGAGTCTCCCCACGGCCTCTCGCTCTGGGAGACCGATTGATTTTATCAAAACTTGTTCAAAGTTGTCAAATTGTACACCGGCCCACTCATTCTCATAACAGCAGACAGATCAGGACCAGACTGACCCAGAGCAAGGCACTCCCTGCCTACCATACTTCTTCCCAGCCCTAACATGGTCACCAGCGATCTATTAAAAGTTTATTTCCCTCAACCTCGAATGTTAGGAGTATACCTCGCTCCTACATCCCCCCAAGGATCATGTAGTCGGACATTCTGATGGCTCCAAAGAGCCTTGACAGCGACAGCAACAACGAGCAGGCACCATGTTCGTCCCCCTCGCCCTCGACCATCAAGCCTAGGACACCCTGACATGACTAGATTTATCTTCAACTATCCCCCACATTCTTCCTTTCTCTTGATAGGTTTTTGTGTTGTTTGAGTTGTCCAAGCTCAAACAAACTCACTTTGTATTTTGCATCCCATCCATTGGATATGGTTTTATGCAGGTTTATGAGACTGTGCTACTACTTGTAACTTTCTTTACTTTATTTTATCTTAGTCTTAATTTCAGCATTCTCTAGGAGTTGTGTTTGCACTCCCACATTGTACTCATATTGGATGTATCATCTAGTCCCATTGACCTACTTTTGCGGTCACTCATTAGACATTAATAAAATTATCTTATCTTATCCCACTTTACTCTATTGATGACTCTATGGGAGATTTTCAGCTTGTTTGTGTGGATCTTAATTTTCCGCACAATAATAATTGTCCTCATGGGACATTCTATATGTAGCACATTTCAATGGCTCCTCCAGAGACCCCCTTTGCTCGATTGCAGAACAGTGTTGGTATTGGTATTATGGCGTTTTAGGAAGGTTTTATCTTCATATGACCCACATTGAGCTTTAAGGGCATAAGGTCCAATCTAAAGCTCTCTTTGTAGCCTCCTATCAATCTTCAGGGAGGATGTTATGCATAGGGCCAACCCTACGTTGAGATGGGTGTGCATTAACCCTCTCACTTCTTTTGGGTTATGGCCAACCATGCTTTTCAGTTGTGGATATCCACACACCAACTCTCACTTGCATTTCTGTTGGGTATCCATAAACCCATTCTTTCTATAGTTGGAACACAACCACTCTTTGTGAAGAGTTGGGTATTTATAAACCCAGTTTCATCTTATATATTCTAGCTTCCTTCCAAACTTTGCTCTCTCGGGTGCACCTGTGTTGCATATTCATAAACCCATGCACCTGTTTATATTCAAGCTCTTTAATATATATGGCATTGGATATTCTCACTATCACTTCATCTGCAACTGACCTTATTTGAGGTGGGTATTCCCATCTCCTCTCTATTACATGATGTTTGTTTCCACTCTTCAGATAGAAAATCCAGTGCTTCACCCAGTAGATGCACATTTTAGCAAGGATATATCTTCCCACCATCCTTCATTGGCTATGCAGATCAGCGACAGTTTCCAACAAATGAGCCAATCAGAGATTGCATTCATCATTCCTATACAAGATGTCTCTTCCAACACCTCTTTAGGACAGTTCAGTAGTACTAATCTCCTAGCAGATGAGCAGTTTGACAAGGATATGTCTTCCCACCCTCCTCCATCAGATGAGTAGGTCAATGACAGTTTTTCTAATAGTGGAACGTGTTGAAGTACGTAGCTCAAACAAGAAAACGTGACAAAAATAGTTCAAATAAAATCTCTTTTGTAATTCACTTTAGCAATAAAGTGAGTCTTATATTTAGTTGTTGAGTTAAATAAAGTGTATTTTTATGCATTAGTGATTTAAACTAATCTCAACCATACATCTCACTAAGATAATAAGGTTTTGGTATATTAGGGTTTCAACTCAAGTATAAAAGCAGGTCAAGATAGAGGGTTGTTACACAACACAAACTTAAACAAGTTTTGTTGGGTGGTGATTTAATTCATCAGTTTAACAGTCGTACAAACATAGCTTTACAGAAATCCAGATTAGGCAGCAGCCAGATTTCTTGTTTTTCAACAGGCAGATAGTCTCAGCAAGTATGCGGATCTGTTTTTTGGGTGTACAGTACAGCTGTTAGTTTGACAATTTGTGGAGGTTTCCTTGTAAGCTTTGATTTATTATTGAGAAACTGATTTGAAGGAATAATTACCTTCCTTATGCTTCTGCTATTTACTTTCCAGCTATATGTTTGATTGTTGCTATGGGAAGAATTTAATTTCTGCAATTAAATAATGGTTTTGTCTAGTTGAGAACACAAGGACAGCAATTACCTAGGGTTTGGAAACTTAACAGAGATCAGCGACTATATTCTTCATTTCTGTAGAGGTTGTTTCTTCTATATTCCATCAAATGAGCAGTTCAATAGTACAGTAGTACTACTCTCCCAGTAGGCACACAGTATGGCAAGATATGTCTTCCACTCTCCTCCATTGGATGAGCAGGTCGGTGGCAGTGTTCTTCTACTAGCTATGGGAGCCAACATAAGTATGTACTATGCTCTTTAATACACAGAAATCTTAGATTGACTTGTAAGTTGTATCCTTAATTCATTCACTCCCCAGCTCCCAGATCAGTAAAGGCTGAGGGTTCTCGACCCACGAAGTCTCAGCAGCAGCTCGGTACCAGACCTCCCTCCAAGAGGTGATCAGGACACTCCAGACCCCACCGACATCACTCTAGAGGGCGCCCCACACCTACCAGCCCCGACTCGAGACAGAAGACACTTTTACAGTTCTCTCAGTTTTCCTCGTTCAGCCTCGGATGTTGGGAGTACCAAACCCTCCTCGGTCTTTTCGGCTTCCGGATCTTGTCCACCTGAGCTCCTACGCCCCTGTGCAGGGCTACAGGATTGGAACTGGAGCAAGAGCTCTTCCATGCTTCAGCCTAGCTCGCCTTGAACATCTTTACTTCTTTCTATTTCATTGCTTATATTGTATTTCCTTTAAGGGAGATCGTTTGATCCTCCCACATGCATAAATTATCATTGTAACCGACAATCCCATTGACCTACTTTGTGGTCATTAGTGGACATTAATAAAATTATCTTATCTTATCTTATCTTCTCATAATTGAGATAGAAGGATGGGATCATGCCTTCATCATTTCTTCATCCTGATCTTGCTGTCCAAGTTGTTGAAGTAACCTTTACCTTGGTTCTGGTCCTAGGATTTCTGGAGTTTTGTCAGAATGGAGCAGGTAGAAGGTTCAAGGAAGAGGAGAAGGCCAAATAAATACTAGAATTAAGGGTCTGGAAAGCCATCTCCTCCAAAGAAGCCAAGAAAAAATCTCTTCTTCCGAGCACTGGAGAAGCTACTTAAGCAAATTGAGAAGCCTCTTGAAGGAATCTCAAGAGGAGGCCAACAATGGGTAAATGACGCAGATGCCATTGAAGAGAAGGGTGCCACAGAAATTGGGGAGTCTTCCAATTGGAACAACCCCTGAGATTCAGGACCCAGGTGTAACATTTACATGGTAGAAGCTCAATATAAGGAAGCAGTCGTTCAGGCAGTGGCCAGAGTTGGGGAAAGTAATCCAGATCAAAGAAGAGATGGACCTGAAAAAGCAAATAGAGAAGAAGATATGAACGATAAGCTTGGAAACTGAAAGCAACAAACAGACACAGACAGTTCCAACAATCTGCGAAAAAAGGTATTCAGGAGCAGCTGGAAATCCAGATACACAGCAGCAACTAAGATGTCCTGACTGAGGTGGTTGAGCTTGCCTAATTTAGATAATTACAAAAGAATGACCAAGAAAAATGCAATTCAAAGAAAGGATGATAAGTCTTCCTTTTCTTTGCTACAGCATTTTCAGAGGAATCAAATGCCAGCAAGAGTGGTGACAATATAAAGAAATTCAAGGAAATGATCATAGGTCTCCCTTTCCTTTGCTAATAGCATTTTTTTAACAAAAAACATTTGGAGTATCTTAAAGTTTTGGCTTCCATTTTGCGGACTGGGATGACATGGATATCTCTACTTTTATAATTTTCTGATAATACAAAGAAAAACACTTTACTAGCAAAGAAATCAGCTGAGCCACACACACTTGTGTGTGTGTCAAGTGTGTGTGTGTATGTGTTCTATCTTTATCATTTTAATTTTCCACTAGCAAAACCTGCCTGTGTGTGTGTGTGTTCTATCTTTATAATTTTAATTTTCTGATAATACAAAGGAAAACACTTCTGCTAGCAAAAACTGTCTGTGTGTGTGTTCTATCTTTATAAATTTAATTTCCTGATAACACAGAAAAACAATTCAACTAGCAAAAGATGTGTGTGTGTGTCTTTATAATTTTAATTTTCTAACGATACAAAGAAAAATACTTCTACTTGCAAAAAATGTGTGTGTGTGCGTGTTCTATCTTTATAATTTTAATTTTCTAATAATACAAAAAAAACACTTATACTAGCAAAATCTTTGTGTGCACAGGTGTGGCAGGTGCAGGGGGGGATTTTTAACCCCAAAGGAAAGCAAGAGTTCAAAATAGTGATAAATAATCAAGCAGAGGCTCCCGCCTTCTATCAAGGATTGATCATGCTTCAAGCTCTTTGATCTTTGGTGACTAACCGCTCGTCACCAGTCAAGTACAAAAGGCAAACCATGGACGTTGTTCATCCCTCTCCTGAATTATTGCAAGGATCAAAGAGTTCATCCCTCACTTTGAATCTATCAAAATCCTCTATATTCTCCAATCTTGCAATACACAAGCAGATGACATGGCAAATAAGGCAGTACTTTTGGACAAAGGAGTTTTATCCAAAAAATGGGGGTGACCCTGTTATTTCTTTAGTCCCATGACCAACAACTTAAGGATCAATGTGCAAGCTAATAGCATGGACAAATGGCATTTGGAAAGGATTGAGGAGGGTCAAGCCTTTAAACCACCCCTCCTTTCCGTACCCTTCTCAAAGTTCAATCTTCGCAGTCGCAGTGGGAGTCTTAATGCTGATAAGATGGCAAATTATGGTGCAGGTGGGATATTTCTTTTTCATAACTTCATTATGGTGGGAATTTGTATTGTTGTCTGCGGGATTGGACTCTTATCAGGAATTGAACTCTGTCATTTGGAGGACCCAGCATTCCCAAAGGCAACATTAGCAGTCTTGGAATTGTGGATGCAACCATGACTAAACACAGTTATCCTGGAAAGTGTGCCTATTGTGATGCCTTGCACCTGAATAAAGTATTAAGGACCGTTACCAGTCAGATGGATGCTTTGCAAAGTGCAATTTCTCGTTTAGATTGAAGCATAGGCAGACAATTGGAGGCAAAATTGGTCAAAAATGCAGAGCTGAAAATGAAATTGGAATTTCGGAAACAAAAGTTAGATAAAATAGCAGCAGCTCTGGACATGCATTATAATTCTTGGATTTGCTCACAGTTTCCAGTCACTTTTAGGTCGACCCTCTGACTCCATTGGCTCAGTGTAGAAAGTATTCATGGAAGAACTCACAGTTCAACAGGCTCAAGGAGATCATGCAGAAGAATCACCTGTTCAGCATGCTCTGGGTCTCAAAGGAGTGAAGAGGCAGCAATCGAGGAAGCCAACACTGGGCATGATTTCAACTAATATACTCAGGCTTTTATGTATTGTCAGGTCAATTTTTTGTGTGAACAGTTTGCAAGGCTTTACAAATACAGATATAATAGAGTACAAATAGATAGTAGATATGATGGCCATTCTCTAGGTTCTTTTTTAACAGACATGGAAATTTTCGATCATGTAATGCAATCTTTAAGAGTTTTCCGTAACTCTTTGCTGAATGGTTCAGCCACAACTTTTTATATCTAAATGCTACTCGTTCTTGTAAAACGAAAAAAAAAACTGTGAATAGACTAAAACACTTGTATAAGCTCGCACATGTGTGGGGGTTCTATCTTTATAATTTTAATTTTCTGAAAATACAAAGAAAAAAACACTTTATAGCAAAAAATGAGTTCACACACACACACATACACATGTGCATGTGTCTAATGTCATTTTTCCATCAAAACTCATCTTATTTCCTACAGATTGCAAGAGACATTTCCTAATCTAAACTTGACTTGATGAGTAATTGAGATTTTGGGGTACCTTTAATTCAAATTATTATCAGAGATCATATATATTCAATATTTTACAAAATGACTAACTAAAATCATCACAATGGTTTTCTAAAGAAGCAAAACAAGGATAAGCAATACCATTTTTGCTAAGATTGGTAAGCACCCGCACTCATGCCCGCCTGCTCGAATAGGGCAGAGCCTCTGAAAGGCATCCAGAAAAGCTTTCTTCCACAGATCTATGGAAAATTTTCCCTGTTTGCGATCACCAAGCTCAGGACCAAGTAACTTTTCAAAGCCCTTTCTAGAGTACAACCCCCTTTGTTCCTTAATTGCATCTTCAGTCAGAAGTTGCATATGAGGAGTCAAGGTCTGCAATGAAACATATAGACTACTGAACTTCTATGCCAATCTAGTAGCACAAAAAAAGATTAATACAGCAGAATCAATTTACATCAAATGTCAAAAGAGAAGCCTTAAAAGAGAATATTTAACCTGCCACCACACAGATTCAATAACCCTCCCATGTATCCACAATTCAACTTTTTCTAATGCAG
>LPNX010197804.1:618893-637664 GCA_001517045.1 Pseudotsuga menziesii | reverse complement strand
GAGTGAACTGTAAGTAAGATAATAAATAGAAAATAGGAATAAAGATTAGTTTACATGTTTTTCCTATGGTTATTAACTCATTTCTAACATTTATAATTTCCGGGAAGAATTCAACAAACAGTACTCATGCAACTACAAGTACAGAAACATACAAGTCAGAATTTCTAACACAAAAATTGCTTTGGGTTTTGACCTATGATGAATTAGGAATGACCAAAATCAGAATTTAGAGGACAAAAAGTGATTTAACAACAAAAAGCATTTGAATGGTTCAATACATTTAATTTTATTACAATCATTTTTTGTAAAGCATTTCATTTACTACAACCGTTGTTTATTTCTCTGTATATATAGAAAGGGAAAGATTTACAAACCAACACCATATCCCAGATACATAAGAATTGCTTTGGGTTTTGACCTATGATGAATTAGGAATGACCAAAACCAGAATTTAGAGGACAGATAAGTAATTTAACAACAATAAGCATTTGAATGGTCCAATACTGTTATTTTTATTACAATAATTTTTGTAAATCATTTCATTTACTACAACCGTTGTTTATTTTTCTGCATTTATAGAAAGGGAAAGATTTATAGACCAACACCATATCCCAGATACAACAGCCAAAAAACCTAAGCACAAATGTATCAATTACAGCTTGGTTTTGGGAGATTCTTCATAAAGGTAGTTAACTGTGGTCCATAGACGCATACTAATTACTAAATACATGCTAACTAAATTGAAATCAATACTACAAGACTACCAATTGGTTTTCCAAGGGGCCATTGAATGGAATTTGATGATAAAAGGAAAACATTTTCTCTAACAATTCTGATGGAACAAAGTTACCTTCTTTAACCATGCTATCTTGTGTAAATACAGGAAGATAAGACTAATAAAGCGTTGCAAGTTGCTTGAGATGGACAGAATTCTCAGAAGTGTTTAGTTTCTGCTGTAGCTTCTGACCTATATAGCCCAATTGAAAGCAACTGGCAGTAATAAAATATATTTACTAGCAAATCAGCATTATGTTCTGTTTGCTACAGATGTCCTTATGTGAATCCACCAGAAATGTTGGTCCAAAAGGTGTCCAAGACAAGTTGGCAGGTATTTTAAACATGCAAAGATGGTCGCTCACATAGTTATAAAATTAATATTTATATCAGAATTCTACTAAGAAGCAATATGGGCATCCAAACAAGATATGAGCAAGGTCTCAAACTATATGGGACAACAAGCTAATGTGCACTACTGATGTAATTACAATTTGTAGTTTATCAAGCAAACAACATTTTGTCAACCCTTTCAATGTCGTATTGTTAATAAAACAAGGATGCTTCAGAAGCAGGTCCTTCACCTTAGAATGCCCTCCCTAATATGAACATTGCAATTTTTTAGGTCAAACAGCCCTGGATGACGTCAACTAAGTCTGCAAAGAGACAGACAGACTGCTCAACAACCTCCCATCCACTCACTGTAGGAAGCTGGAAAAGTGGGTCAATATTGGATCTTCAAGCAGAAGTGCAATGGCACAAGACACCCCATATGAGAAAGACCCTAATCATACCTTCCCATTAGATCCCAGGTACATTAAAGGATGACAAGACATCTATAATACAGTTGTTGAAATATATTGGAATGCTGATGACATCCTAGAAAGCCTTAGTTACAACCTAAGAAATAGGACACGTCCTTTTGGGGCTCTGTGTCCGTATCCCACGTGTCGAACATGGACACACTAGGACATGTGCCAAACATGTGCCCTAGGTGTGTCCCAGGTGTTAATCTTTTTTCTCACTTTCAGCAGAGGGATACCTCAGGGCTTTGAGATCGGTGGGAAGGAATCTACTTCCAAGTTAAGGGCATCTGTTGGGCATATACTTCCAAAAGGTTGTGCAAGCCTCAAGGGCATCTACTTCCAAGTTAAGGGCCATCTGTTGGGCACTAAATGTGTACTTCGGGCATGTTAAAGGGTGAGTGCTACCAAATGAAAACAAATGGAAAGAGAGGATAAAATTTGGCTCAGCGAAGGTGGCACCAGCAAGCAGGAAAGAAAAATGAGGATCTTCTTCCAATCTTGAAGAAGACATTTAGCAGATTTGGGAGTGGTACTGCAATTGAGCCACCAACAAAAATGCTAGCTCCAAGTGGTGGTCCAATGGACAAGATCTTTCAACAAGAGAAGAGAGAGGTGATTGATCTTACCTTTCAATTCTTTTTCTATCTCAACTTACTTCATTTAATGTTGCACGGTCTCCTTTGTTTATTGAGATGTGTCAAGCTCTAGTTGAACAGGCTCCAACTAGGTATGTGCCTCCCAATTCAAAGAAACTTGGAACCACATTGTCGGTTAAGGAAAAAGATGTGAATAAAATCTTAGAAACTATTAAATCATCATGGCCCTCAACCGGTGTCAGTATTGTTTCTAATGGATGGGCAGATGCAACGCACCATCAATTTCATGGTCTCTTCCGTGAATGGGCCAGTCTTCTTGAAAAGGGTGAATGCTCTTGGAAAATACATGGATGTGCAATATATGGGTGAGTCGCTCATTAAAGTTATTGAAGATGTAGTGTTGATTCTTGTGTGCAAATTATCACATAATGCACCTATTTGCAATGTCGGTGGCATGCTTGTGGAAGCTAAATATCCACAAATATTTTGGACATCTTGCATTGTTCATTCTTTCAAGTTAAACACTCAAATCTATTGCATCAGATGTGACATGGATGAAGTCTTATTGACAATGCACACCATATCGGCAATTTTGTACAAAACCATACCAATTGCTTAACAATCTATAAAGAATACACACATCTATCATTGCTGAAGATTGAAGATACTCAATTTACCTCTTAATTCATCATGCGAAAGAGATTAAAGAGGGTTAAGACCACCACTCTCGAGGCCATGGTTATTTAGGATTTTCTGTCTTTTTGGAGAAAGTTGAATCAAACTTCTTCAGAATAGGTAAGGGTACAGCGTTAGATGATGGTTGGTGGAAGAGAGTAGATCTTACCATTAAGACCATGGGCCCTATCATTTCTTTGTTACAGTTTGTAGACACAAACCAACCCATCTTATGAGAGATGTTTATGACGGGTGGGATTTCTATGATTGAGTCTGTGAAGACCGTTATTTTATTGAATGAGTGTCCTCAATATGGGTCATCAACAAAGATCTTTATCACCACCATACAAGATATTCTTATCAACATGTGCGATAAGAATTGCACACCTCTACATTGCTTGGTTCACTCATTGAACCCCAAGTACTACAATAATGATTAGCTCATTGGGGCGGAGAGATTTCACATGGGAGGAACAAAGCATTTAGAAGGATATATCAAGATAGATCACTCCTTGATAAGATGGAGGACTTCATAGAGTTTTCCACTAGCACTAGGAGTCTTGGAGGCTATGATGTACTCAAAGACAAGAGGATTAAGAAGCCCTATGCTTCATGGGAAACTCGTGTGCCAACATGCCCTATTCTATAGCAACCATCTATGTCACAGGGTTTATCGAACCTGAACCTTTAGGTTCAAAATTCAGCGAACCTAAAAAAAAATTGAAAAATTCGTTTAGGTTCGGCGAACCTGATGGCCGAACCTCATGTCGAAACTGAAGGCGAGCTCGTTCAGCCATCAGGTCCGCCAAACCTCTTAAAAAAAACCTAACGCGAAAGATTCAAGCGCAGGTTTAATCGTTTACTGCGGGGTTATTTCACCCTCTCAACAGATAAGGTTGAACCACTGCCACAAAACGCACTTCGATGACAGAGAATACACTCTCCGACTCCCGAGCTGCAAGCATCCTGCGAGTCGCAACATTGAGTCGAAGCTCTAGCTGTTGCGTGCTAGCCACGACCCATTGGTTGACTGTTGAGAGATTGATTGGAATTTAGAGCCATTCGCGGTGTCTTTGGTGCGTTGACCCTCAAGCCTTAGTTGTTCATCCCGGGCCGCAAGCTATTCATGGTTGGTGGTATACCAGTGGGTCTTTGATTTTTTATTCTAAGTTTCATTGTTGTTTATTTTTTTAAAATTAATGTTATAGTTCATAATATAGTAATAATATATATATATACACTATTACTATTAATATAAATCATTGTTGTTTATTTTTTTAATTTTTTATGTTATAATTTGTAATATATATGTATATATATATTTTAAATAACATAAAAATTTTAAAAATATAAAGCAATGGGCCTTTGAATGTTTAAGTTATATATATATATATATAAAATGTATACAAACAAACCTCTATCGAACCCCATCCGAACCTCATTGGAAAATTCGAACCCGAATCGAACCTGAAGGTCGCTGAATCCGAACCTTGTGACATAGGCAACCATGAGACTCATCTCTCAAGTTATTTCATCCTCTTGTTGCAAGATGAATTGGAGCACGTGGGGATATGTACAATTTGAAGAAGGGTGGGCTTGAGGAATCTAGGACAAAGACAATGTGTATATGCACTCCAACCTCTGTCTTATTTACAAGCAAAGGGAGGAGTGGTTGAAGGGAAAGACAAATATTTGGGATGTGTTTCTTGATGATATCGGTTTGGAGTCTTTGGACAACAACATTGGCATTAGCCAACTTGGATCTTAATGAACTAATGCTAAAGCCAATCACTTTTGATGATGGTGATCCTCTTGAGGGGTCATCCTCCACACTAGTAGTTGTAGATCTTGGATTGGATATAGTGGAGGAGGATGGAGGAGATAGTAGTGACTATGGTGGTGATTTTGATGATGTTGACATGGAGGACTACAAACAATGGCAAGTTATGAGATACTTCCATCTATGGTTCTAGTATCTTCCCTATTTTGTAGTTTCCAATGGCATTCTCGCCTTTAGTATCGTTGACTCAATACCTATTGTAACACATTTTGATTTTGATGACATCAAATGACTTAATGTGAAAACTACAGTTTATGGTTCTAACTTATAAGTTATTAAGTTCTAAACCTCTATTTTATGACGTGTATTAAATAAGGAAATGCGTCAGTAATCATGAACACTATTGATTATGAAGCTAAACTTCTTGAGCCCCTATCATCTTCTTACAAACGCCTTTCCAAAAATCCCATTACCAAAATGACTAATCTGGTTTCCAAAGCCATTAAATCTTTTTCTCTGGACCCCTTGATCAAAAAACGAATCCTTCCAATCAAATCTATAGCCAAACTAAAATCCACAAGCAAGACATCCCTCTTCGACCCATCATTAGTGCCATAGGATCCCCTACCCATGCCTTATCAAGATTTTTAGCAAACATTCTTCAACCTTTCACAGGTCAAACGCCTTTTTTCATTAAAGACTCGATAGATTTTATCTATAAAATCCAAGATTTTCACCCAAAGACCTTTTAGTAAGTTTTGATGTTGTTTCTCTTTCCACCAAAATCCCTGTGTCCTCGTAGCTCTTTATATCATTTCCAATCTCGTTCATGAAAAAATTTTACATCTTATCCAAATTTTCCTTACCACTACCTTCTTCTGCTTCAAAGAAACATTTTATGAACAAACGAAAGGCACAACCATGGGTTCATGCTTATCCCTTGTTGTTGCCAATATGGTCATGGAAAAGTTTGAAACCCAAGCCCTAGATAGTTTCTCCTTAAAACCTAAATGTTGGTTTCGTTTTGGCTATGACACCTTTGTCATCTGGCCTCATGACCACGACTCTCTTCGTATTTTTCTCATCGCCTTAATAGCATTTCTCCTCATATTCAATTCACCATGGAAATCCAACAGGACAACTCTCTTCCTTTTCTAGACGTTCTAGTTACCTGTTGTTACCGAGCAAACTAGCAGGATGGCCCAGTAAGCACGTGCGGTGAGATATGACCCAATGTCACCTTAGTCACATTCCTCCGAGGGGGGAGCCCTTTTTTATTACTGTCAATAATTACACCAAACACCTTCCACAACCTCAAGCATAGATCAGTGCTTTATGGAGTCAAGTCAATTAACAATAAAGACAATCTGAACCATTGAGGAGTTAATGCCAACAGTATGAAAAGATGCACAATCATCAGTGGTACATGTCAGCATGTAAAACGATATTAACAGCATTAATTAACATGAATATAAATGTTCAGGAGCTAACATCAGTGACCTTTCGTGCAATGTTGTAACGGTAAATTTGTAAACCATAAAAAATAGTGTCAATCTGAGATTTTATCAAGAATGGGGTTTAGTATTGACACTACTCAGTATATAGTGAACTACCAACAGTAGCAAGTGTTATCATTAAACAAGTGTTATCGAATATCATGTTGAAAAGTTAACTCTGAAGGTCCTCCCATGTTTTTGGTGTGGGTATGATAAGAGGACCAGAAACTTTTGTCCTTTATGTATTTATGTAACAAAGTGACGTTTATGTAAATAAAGTGAATGTGTTTTTATACTTTAGAAAAGTGGGTCACGCTTAGATGATGTATTTAATAATCAAAGTTCTTAATTATTAAAAAGTGAATTATGATGTAGACCCTTGATTTTGTAAATGAATATCAACCCTAGATTAGGTAGTTGAAAAAGTTGGTTACAAAACACAAGTACAAAACAAAGAGGGAGGACAAATAAAGATCACTCACCATCAATGAGGAGAGAGAGAAAATAGAAAAAGTGAGAAAGAAGAGATACCCTAGAGTGGGCACAAATCCCAATGCAAGGAGCAGCACAGAAATCGAGGCAGCCTGCACTAATCCATACAGTAGACTGAGCAGTCCGTACAGGCACAGAAATCGAGGCAAGGTACAGCAGACTGACAGGTCATACTGCTGCATTTATTGCAGGCAACTGTGGCACAATTCCCGAGGCAGAATTTATTGCAGAAAGGACAGTCTGTACAGAACACATGTGGCAGAGAGTACAGTCCATACAGGCACGTGTGGAGGCCGTACAGCAGACTGTTCAGCAATTAATTGCACAGATTTCGAGGTATTTTTGTTGTTGGTTCAGTTTGGATGAATTTGTCAGTAAGGGATGAAGAAATAATTTTCCTGTGTTGTTGGCAATTTTTCTGAGTATTCTTCTTTAAATAAAATTTTCTCTTTCTAGGGTTTTCCCCAAGCAGTGGGGTTTTGCCCGGTCTTGGACCAAAAATCATTGTGTTCATGTGCTTAAAGATTGTTCCAGTATTTGACAGAATTTTTTGAAATACATTTCAGAAGTGTGGTTTTACTTTCCAATAATTTAAGTTAAAACCCTAGTTTCTGTAAATGTTTGACAGAATGTGTAAATGAGCAAATTCATTTTCTTAAGTCAGATTTTCTTCATATCAACCATAAGAATCAGCATTTGTTATCATTGACAAGTACACACAAGCACATTATCATCCCATAATTTACCAATTAACAATGTATATAAGCAAAAATAAGTAATGTTTCAGATAGCACCTTTATCTAGTACTCATACATATCATAGATGATCAGCATTCACAATATCATTCTTAGGCATCCACAGTGAATAAGGCTACATAACAGCAGGTATAAGCAATAAAATGTCTACAGTAGCTAGCATGGTTAGTTGACCAATCAATGGTAAATAATCCAATGTAAGTGTATTTGTAATTTGAATCAATGCGTATGCCAATGCAAGTTAATCAGAACACTATATTCAATATTCAGTAGTACTGCTGTCCATAACATAAGCTCATACCAACACTAATAATGGGCAATTTACATCAGATTTGTTTAGGACTTAAGCAGCTTTATGATCATATATCAGTTCACAAGCATCATTCAGTTTACCATGAACCAAAGGAAAGGACACTGTAGCTACTAGCACCAAACTACTGAGTATCATTTGTTTTTACTGACCTTTGTGTAGTGATTTTTTTGCAGGTCTGGTTATTGGAGCAGCAGAGACCTCAAACTGAGAGATCACCTTGTTAGGGTCTCTAAGGCCTCGTTTTAGGCTGGGTTGGGTTGCTTAGAAGGAAGGCGAGGTAGAGGTGAGTAGAGCTTGGGTTTAGGAGGAAGGTTTTAGCACAGGTTAAGGTTGAGGTCAAGTCTAGTTAGGGTTCAGCAGTGCCTTGGGTTTTAGAAAGGACACCTCAAAAGGGGCCTTAAGGTCACCCTTTAGGGCTGGAAGGGAAACTTGGGGGTAGAATGAAATGGGAGAGAGGAGCGCTAGGGCTCTAGGAGAGAGAAAAGGTGGGTAGGAGGGCTAGTTTAGGGACTGGTTAAGGTTGCAGTCTGCAATTTTTGACAGTTTGCAGAAAAGGAGGGCCGAGGATAGGAGAGGCCTCTAATGCTGACGTTTAGGGTTTTTTATGGCACAAAAGGCCAGGCCGAATTTTTAGGAGGGGAGGCCGAAATTGTTGGAGGGCCCAAAATTTGAAAAAAAAATAGGGTTTTAAACATAAAATTACAGACCTAAATTTAACCTAATCTACCATTCAAAATGCAATAATTACACATAAAAATGCAAGAAGATTTGAATAAGAGATGAAGACAAGTAAAGGGATTGGATTATGTCTCTATCCCAGCCTAGAAGGGATCAGTTTCAGCGTCACTTCTTAAATATAGCTTTCCTACCTTTGCAAATTAGGGCACCTGCAACAACCGCTAAGGTTCGTTGTGAGGGCCTAAATCAAGCAAAAATGGAAGTCTAAGTCCAAGTGCTAAGAAAGACTCCAACAAAGGAGGTCTTCCAATCTACAAGATGACAAAAACTTAGCAAGAAACCCTAGCTAGGTTAGAAGAATGCACCAAAATCAGCACCATTCAACTAGAAGTAGAGGAAAACTTACCAAGTTAGGCAAAGAATGAGCAAACCTCAAGGATCTAGGTCATCCAATGTGCAAGCGTTATATCAAACCATTCAAGTATCAAATTGTAGGAACATGCAAACCCTAGAATCATCCACCTTCACTTTGCAAAAGAGAGAAAAGCCATCTTCAAGAGGTGCGCATAACCAAAATCAGCACCATTAAACTAGAAGTAGAGGAAAACTTACCAAGTAAGACAAAGAATGAGCAAACCTCAAGGATCCAAGTCATCCAATGTCCAAGAGTTATATCAAACCATTCAAGCATTAAGTTGTAGGAACAGGTCATCCAATGTGCAAGAGTTATATCAAAACCATTCAAGCATCAAGTTGTAGGAACATGCAAGCTCTAGAATCATCCACCTCACTTTGCAAAAGAGAGAAAAGCCATTTTCAAGAGGTGCGCATCACCTAACCCAAATAGAAAGAAAAAAAAGTGTAATATGTTTATCCCATAAGTTGTGATTTGAAAATGAAGTGAGGAGATCTATTTATATGTTCTCACACTCATTTTTTACAACTAAAACCAGGCCGACATGCTTTTAAAATGTCAATTTGAAATTATAATATGTCAACTTAAAATTATAACATAAATAATATAAAAAATCAAATATGTGGGTAAATTGGGGCATTTTCCCCAGAGTTTACCCAAAAATGACTAAAATAGCTAAAACTGAGCAAATTACTCCAAACTGAAGGCCGGACTAAGCAAGGCAGGGATGTAATGACTCATGCCCCATCTAACCCCAACAGTGTTGGTAATCCCTCTACACCCCCCCCCCCCATCAAGCAGTACAGCCTGGTGAGGATGACGTCATCTATGGAAAAGGCCCAGGGACAGAGGGCGCTAGGTTGCAGAGGAACCAAGAGGGTACCTAAGGTGACCTAGAACAGAGGCAAGAGCCTCAAGGCTGGAAGAAATGTCACCGGAGTAGAAATAAGTGGGAGGGGTCATGTGACCTAGTGACCCACCCCTATGAGCCCCGAACACCAACCCCAAGGTTAAAAACCCCAACAAAGGGCAATCAGCAATGCCATTAATCCATAGTACTCCTAAATGGACCAAAGGGTCCGACAATGACCACCACTCAGAAAATGTTGGATAACACTCGTCATGGTCTGAAAATGATGCCCTCTCTCCCTGGGGATCCATCTGAAGGTGAGTCAGTACTGGTACCACGTAACACCCACCAACCACATGGCTCCTTACCTCACCAAGTTTACCACAAAATAGATCGATACTGACAAATACCTTCATGCCCAATCCCACCACCACCCTGCCCAAAAATCTACATTTCTCAAGACTGTAATAACTAGGGCAATCCGCATGTCTGACACTCAACATTTTGATAAAGAAAAATGCCACCTCGCTAACGCCATCCTAACCAATGGCTATTCTCTTAACCAAATCAATAAAGCCTTTCATGATCTTCTTCACCCTAAACCCAAACGCTCTCTTCCTAATACTCCATCCCTTGGCTTAATCTCTCTCCCTTGTATCTTGAGCGTCACTAATGGCTTATCTAGACTTCTATCAAAAAAGAATATTAAAACTGTCTTTAATTCTTTCAAAAAAATTAAACAATTATTTATAAGCGTTAAAGACAAATCTGACCCTTTTCTATCTCAAGGGGTCTACCAAATACCTTACTCTTGTGGCAAATCCTATATTGGGCAATCGAGTCGGACCATTCAAGCGCATATCAAAGAACACATTGCAGACACTAATCACAAGCGCCTTAACAAATCTGCAATAGTTGAGCACTCCTTCAAATCCAACCATCTCATTTGTTTTGACCAAGCTAAAATTCTAGCTTCTACCTCTCACTATTCATCTCACCTAATAAGAGAAGCCCTTGGAATTGAAAAAAACCCTCTTAATAATCCACCACCTAAACTAGTGAGTTGTTTGTATCCCTTACTCAAGACCATTTATCCCTTTATCATCCTCTATCCTCCTATTGCATTGCCTCTCATTTTTATCCCCACTTTCAGCTTTAAAGTATCATCCTCTATTGGTAAATTGTTATAGCCTTTATCTATTAATAAATTAAAAACGTAATTATGGTACGACTTTTTATTCTTTTTAGATTTGTCATCTTACTAATCATTTTTAACTACCTTTAGCTAATCATTTAAATCATAATATAAAACTTAAAAGCCTTTAAAATGATTTCCTCTCTTTTGTATTTTCCTTTATGAATACTTTACTTATATATATATATTTTATTTCATAAGTTATTTTAATTTATTTATTTCTATATACTTTAACTTATTCACATTTACAATATTTTATTCTTGTATTCTCTCGTTAATTATTGTCAACCAATTTGTATCAATTTATTCTAGTCTCCAGACTTCCCCTCCAATTATTTAAATATTTTTTCCCAGTTTGAATTCCAATAAAAATTTTATCTTTTCTCGCCTTCCTTTGACTGATCTCCTCAATGGCTCAAGCCTAACGGCTAATTCCATTTTTCCTATTTATTAAACACCTCTCTATTATTTCTCAACATATTACAGCTTCTTCTTGCCCCTGATGATGAGTGGAGTCTCCACCCAAAACGTTGGGTATTCTAAACACAGTGCAATCCAGAAACAAATAGCACAACGTATTGAATATCCTAATTTCTTGTGTTTGATCATCATCGACATAATAACTAGTTGTATAAAAATTTTGTAAATGTTCTAGTTTCTAAAAAAATGGATCTTTGTCTATATTCTTTTTTTATATTTGTGACTTGTAATTTTTTTTAAATATATAATTTATACATGTGTGTGTGTGTAAAATCGTGTCCACGTGTATTGTTTCCAACATTGACATGTCCCTTGTCAAATACTCATAATTTTGCATCTTGTGTCCTTGTGTCACGTGACTTATGTTACAATCTATTGGATCACTTCAACAACTTGCACATAGACATAGTGGACATTCTTAAGAAGGATAGAGCTAATGGGGAAGGCAGAGCAACAAAAGGTAGTAGAAAATGTTAGATTAGCAGCAACAAGAAAGGTCTTCCTGCATGCAAGTGTCATTGCATGCAGAAGACTCTAAAACAGGAAACCAGTTGTATTTAATTATTTCTCCTAAGTTTACTTTGGAAAATAATTAAAAGGATTATTAACTTTAAGTGAAAGTGAAATTAGGTTTTACGCTTTACCCAAAGTTATATAAGAGAGGTCAATTGGTTGAGAGGACACACACACTTGTATTCCGACAGAGACAGGACATAGACAAGGAGAAAGTCAGGCAGAAGATTTAGTTGGGAAGATAGAGGATCGAGAAACAGGTTCACCGAGCGGACAGAACCCACACAGGTCGACGGGCAAGAGCTGTAGAGGGAGGTCGTACTATTCCATACAGATTATGTACAGCAATCGTACAGCCGTACGGATTCGCACGTGTGAGGTCGTACACTCTCGCGGGGGGGTGCTGAGGTTTAGCTGGGGGTTTGTCCGGTGATTCTGCCATGCATTCGCCAGGTTTGGGTGAATTTGCAATGATTGTAACGATCCATATTTTCTCATAATAAAATCTATATCTGACTGTTGCACCGGTTTTCCCATCTTGGGTTTTTCCGGGGATTTCCATACCCAAAAAAACTGTCATTTTTATGTTGTGATGTTGTGAGTTATTTCTCAGTTTTATATTCCGCTGCATACTGTAAAAGATATTCATGTGTGGTTATCAGTAAATATTTTGAATGCACGGTTTAGCCCTGGTTGAATATTGATAGATCAGGGGCAAATCTATTGCAAACACAAACTTAGATTGGAGATCTAGGGTTTGACAGGTAACACTTCACAATGGCCATGCAGTTGAGAGTTGAGGATAGACTCCAGGGTGCTTAGAACTTTCCCAAATGGAAAGAGAGGATCACAAGGATCCTGGACGTCAGTGATGTTGAGGAGCACATTGACTCCACAAAGGTTGCACCCACAGATCCAGCAGATCTAGCAGCTTGGAAGAATATTGATTCCAGAGACATGTTGATTATCATGGATGGAGTGAAGAACCATATAGTCCCTCGCCTTTCTAGTAAGAAGACTGCATTAGAGATGTGGAAGGCTTTGGAGAGTATGTACCAAAGCAAGAACGAGAACTGGAAGATGGTGTTGCAAGAGAGGATGCGCGGCACCAAGATGGCCAAGGGAGAAGGAGTGGTGCCTTATATCACGAAGCTCACACAGATCAGGGATGAGCTTGGAGCTGTTGGCTCTAAGACTCCTGATGAGGAGCTAGTTTGAATAGCCCTCAATGGCTTCTCTAAGCCATGGAACACCTTTGTCAAAGGTGTTGTGGCTAGGGAGAAACTCCCTGATTGGCAAAGACTGTGGGATGACTTTGTGCAGGAGGAGACCTGCATGGGTCAAGGATCAGGTTCATCCAGCAGTGCCCCACAGATTGTGGATGAGGATTCTCTATCCCTTGCAAGGAAGAGCAAGGGGAAGGCAAAGAGGAAGAAGGATGGTAAGCAGAACCTTGACGTGTCAAAGGTCAAGTGTTTTATCTGCCACGAGCAGGGTCACTTTGCCTCCCAGTGCCCAAACAGGAAGAAGAAGAGTAACACTCAGATGGCTGGATCTGCAGAGGTGGAGGAGTTCAGCAAGAACTTCGATGAGGAGTTCTGCTTGATAGCTTGCATGGCAAGCACCACAAGGAGCAGTATATGGTACATCGATAGTGGAGCATCTAGTCACATGACTAGACAAAAGAGATTCTTCAAAGACTTGCAGAAGGGTGGAATAGGGATCCATGTTGAGTTGGGTGATGATGCGTGGTATCAGGCGCAGAGAGTTGGCACTGTTTCATTTCAGAGGGAGTTTGGCAAACCCCTAAGTTTTGTTGATGTGTTGTATGTTCCAGCACTGACCAAGAACCTTATATCAGACTCCACTCTGGAGGACAATGGATATCAGGTGAAGTTCTATGACCATAGAGTATATATCAAGCCCAAGGGGTATGATAGGAGCTTGGATCGGGTGATTGGCAGGAGGATTGAGAAAGTGTACAGACTACACTTTGAGCCTGCAAAGGCTCTAGTCAGCAGCAGCAGCAGTAGTCAAGGTGAGTTGTGGCATAGGAGGATGGCACACTTACACCATGGAGCATTGAAGCATTAGAGACAGGCAGTCATTGGAGTTCCTCAGGTACAAGAGGAAAAGCATAACCACTGCAAGGGTTGTGCTTTGGGGAAGAACATCAAGAAGCCTTTCCCACAGAGTGAGCACAAGTCTAAGGAGCCCTTGGACTTGGTGCATTCTAATGTATGTGGACCTATGAGTGTCCATTCATTCAGTGGTTACAGTTACTGCGTAACCTTCATTGATGACTATTCCAGGAAGACCTGGATCTATTTTTTGAAGGCCAAGTCAGAGGTCTTCGAAAGATTCCGAGAGTTCAAAACTCTCGTGGAGAACCAAACAGGAAAGAAGATCCAGGTATTGAGGATAGACAACGGGGGTGAGTACACTTCCAATGAGTTCATGGAGTATTGTTCGACTGAGGCAATCAAGAAGGAGCACACTGTGTCCCATACCCCACGGCAAAATGGAGTTGCAAAGTGGAAGAACAAGACTATGGTTGGAGCAGCCAAGGCCATGCTATTTGATCAGGGATTACCGCTATTCCTCTGAGTCGAGGCATACAGGACTGCAGTATACATTCAGAACAGGTGTCCCCACACAGCTTTGGGGAGGAAGACACCAGAGGAGGTCTTCACAGGCACCAGGCCAGATGTGAGTCACATTCGCATATTTGGCAGTGTCTACTATTGCCATATTCATGCTGACAATAGGAAGAAGTTAGACCCTTCTGGAGAGAAGGGGTTACTTGTTGGTTACAGCGAGATTCGAAGGCATATAGAGTTTACATTCCTGCTCGCAAGAGAATCATTGTAAGCAAGGATGTCCAGTTCGATGAGGACAGGTCCTTGCAGAGATCTCTAGACTTACCAGCAGAGCAGCAGCTAGCACAAGAGTCGGGGGTGAAATTGGAGGAACCAGATGTACAGGCACAGGTACAGACACAGAGCACAGGTTCTGGTGGTCAGAGGGAGTCAGGTGGACAGGATCGTACAGTCATTGAGTTGGAGGATGAGCTGCAGCAGGAGACGGATATCCAACAGCCGCAGCAAGTTGACACTAGGTCAAGGCCTAAGTGGTTTAGGTCCACAATACAGGACTCTAGGCAGGTTGATCCTCCACAAAGATCTTTCAGACAAAGTGTACCACCAGAGAGGCTTAGTTATATGGCATTGATGACAGAGTTGATTAACTTTGAACCTTCCGACTTCGGGGAGCTATACAACATGATGTGTGGCAGGAGGCTATGGTTGAGGAGTATGACTCCATTATGAAAAACCAGGTATGGGAGGTTGTGTCGAGGCCACAAGGGAAAAAGGTGGTGGGATCCAGATGGATCTATAAGGTCAAGCATGCAGCAGACAAAAGCGTGGAGAAGTACAAGGCACGCTTCGTGGCTAAGGGGTTTCAACAAAAGGAGGGTATTGATTATGAGGAGACCTTCCCCCTGTTGCCAGGTATTCTTCCATTCGGACCATTATCTCACTAGCAGTTGAGATGGGTTGGCGAGTCCATCAGATGGATGTCAAAACTGCCCTCCTCAACAGAGTGATAGAGGAGGAGGTGTATATTGAGCACCCAGAGGGGTTTAATGTGGAGAACAAGGAGACGCATGTATGCAGACTGCATCTAGCTCTTTACGGGCTCAAGCAGGCTCCTCGAGGATTGAGAACCATCTACGCGATATGGGATTTCAGCAGAGTGAGGTTGACCACAACCTCTACTTATTAATAGGTGAGGTGCCTCTCATACTGGTCCTATATGTGGATGATCTCTTTCTTACAGAGATGAGAGGTTGATTGGAGACTGCAAGTCCAACCTTGCAGTGGAGTTTGAGATGAAGGACCTTGGTCTGATGCATTAATTTCTAGGCTTGGAGGTTTGGTAGAGAGATGGATGCTTCCTCATTGGACAGGGGAAGTATGCAGTAGAGATCCTAAAGAGATTCAGGATGAAGGACTGCAACCCTATGGCCATACCTCTAGTTTCCAACTAGAGGAAGATTGATGCATCAGGGTCAGACGGATTTGATCCTACCTTGTATTGTGAGCTTATCGGATCACTTATGTATTTGGTCAACACTCGACCAGACATCAGCTTTGCAGTCAACTCCTTGAGTCAGTTCATGGTGGACCCTCGGAGAGTGCATTGGACGATTGTGAAGCACATACAGTGGAGTATAGATTGTTTTATGAGCGCAGGGGGAGTGTACAGTTAGGAGGTTTCACAGATGCTAACTGGGCGGGATGTGTAGAGGACCGGAAGAGTACTTCAGATTGTTGTTTTAGCATTGGGTCAGGCGTTGTCTCTTGGTTCAGTAGGAAGCAGAAGTCAGTAGCATTGAGCGCGGCAGAGGCTAAGTACATGGCAGCCAGCATGGCTGCTTGTGAGGGTATGTGGCTAAGGAAGTTACTTGCAAGGTTGTTCGAGTGTGAGCTATGTTGATGTATTTGTAACTTCGAAATGTATTCACTTGTATATCTTATGTATTATACCCCGATGTTTATTCCGAGAAGTATCTATAATGTAATTGAGTCATGTCATGCCCCGATGTTTAGATCGGGAGATTCAATAATGTAAACAAGTCATGTAAAGTCATTGAAGTTAACCCTCCATTGTAAATCGAGGCAATAGTCCCCACAATTGAGTTAAGGTTAACCCTCATTGTTGATCGGAGGGCAAAGTCTCCACAGTTGTGGGGCACTAGGGTTACTAGACTCTCCTAGAGATGTCGGCCCTGGTAAGTAATTCTTAAGTGAGGCCGACTTGTTGGAGCGGAAATAAAGTGAACAGAAGAATATAAATAGAAGTGAGGCTCTTCTCATTTCTACACACACACTCACTCAGCTGGGGCACATGAGTGAGAGAGCAAGTGCTAGCACAAGTGAGAGAGATCAGCTGTCGGAGATCATCTTTATGTTTTCGGGTTTTACTGTTGCCTTTGGTGCTCATTCTATCTCTGAGGAAGTTGCGGGGTTTTTCCTTTATGGTTTCCCCGAGAAAAATTCTGTGTCTCTTGTCTCTTGTGATTATTGTTGTGCATGTTATTTTCTCAGATAAGATCCTAAGATCATATTGCTTAAATGATAAAAATCTAACATGGTATCAGAGCTAACCTGAGAAGAAGACATTGTGCAGCTGTGGAAGCTAGGGCTTCTTACTTTTTGGGTCTCTCTCCACAATCCATCAGCAAAAGAAGGCTAGGCTAACTCTCCATTGAAGGGCGCATCTTTTTGTCGAAGCAGAATTTGATTCCGGGCATTTTTAGTTTTTGGTGCAGGAAATTAGGGCTTTTTACAGAAGAGAAATTTTTGAGTGAGCCCGGCATAAGATTGCTCTCCTCATCAAAATCGGAGTTTAGAGACCTGGGTCGATTTTTTGGTTGGGTGAAACTCGAGGAAAGTCAAACCCTAGTTTGACCCCAGGCCTGAAAAAACCCTAAAATACTGAAACTGATAGTTTTGGTGGATTCGCTATATCTCGAGATTAGAGAAGGCTCAGGTGCCGAAACTTTCACAGGTCGAAGATAAATTCCTAATGTACACTGTGTCCAAGTTTCAGCCTCAGATTCGCTATATTCTAGGAGATACGATTCCTCCAAGTTAGGGTTCCAGCCTCTTCCAGGATTCCTCCCCAAACAGGACACCTGGGGAGAATTGCTATATCTCAGGCTACGAAGGTCCAAATGAAATTTCTCAAGATGTTCTAGAAAGGGCACGGAGTGTACTGTCTGTGGTAAAAGTTTCAGACCCCTAAGATGAAACAGTGACACGTGGCAGACCGTACAACTTCGCTATGATGAACAGTCCTGAAACATGTCACCTTCGGAAAACGCTCATAAGTCCCAATTGGTGAAACCAATTCTGATGAAACCTGTGGTGTTGGAACAAGGACAGACGAGGCTACCTTAGTACGAAATTTCAGACACAGAGGAGCCGTACTTTCGGAGATACCGCAGAAACAGTATCAGGCATTTCTGCAGAAGAAATTGGTAAACTAGGGCTTCCTGTTCCGGGAGCTTCCCTCCACTGTTTTCAGAAAAGGAGTACATTGGACAGCTCGCCTTGAAGAGGTCTATCTTTCTATCCAATCATATCTGAAAGATTCCAAGTTTTGAAAATTAGGGTTTCTCTGACAAACCCTAGATCAGCCAGCTCCGGAACCAGGATGGACACCTCAAATCAGTAAGATCTAATCTTTTGCTATTTATAGTTGAGGTTCTCATTTCAAGATGACTAATCACACCAGCTTAATGACAAGGTTGGTGAGGCTGACAACTTCCAAGCACGAAAGTATAGGATCTCACTAGTTCTTGAAGAAAATGAATTGGACACCTACATAAGTAGAGAGGTTCCAGTTCCAGAGGGAGATGAGGCTAAAAGCCTTACACAAGAAGAACTTGGTCAAGGCCAAGAAGATCGTTGATGATTCAATCATGGATCACCTTATACCACAAGTGTCTTCCCTAAAGACACCGAAAGAGATGTTTGATTCCTTGACCAAGCTATTTGAAGGGAAAAACATAAATCGAAAGATGACTTTGAGAAAACAGTTGAAGAATGTGAAGATCCAGAATGCAGAGACCATAAAGTCATACTTTACAAGGGTCTCTCAAATCAAAGAACAACTTGAAGTGGTAGAAGAAGAAGTGGAGAATCAGAAGTTGTGATAACCACCTTGAATGGCCTCCCAGGATCATGGGATTCATTCATTCAAGAAATGTGTGCCAGAAGGAAGTGATTACTTTCAGCAGACTTTGGGAAGAGCACACACAAGAAGAAGCTCGACTCATAATAAGAGAAAAGAAGATGGGAGCAACTGAAGATCAAGATTTCACGATTGAAAAAAGATACCTCAAGCGGTGAGGAATATGAATAACTCAATTCTTGAATAGCCTC
>LPNX010197804.1:446448-618476 GCA_001517045.1 Pseudotsuga menziesii | reverse complement strand
TGACTTGTAGGAAAGATCGCGTACAATCGCCTACAAGAAAAGAAGGATGAGACTTGTTCCGAAGAACAAGTGACGACAGTTCAAGATTCACTCTAATAACCCAAAATGAAGAATGATGTCTAGCATGCAGTGTCGAGACCTGAAGGGAAGTTCGTAGTTCCATCATGCAGTGGATGGAAACATCATGGGATACAAGGCAGGATTCGTAGCACGAGGCTTCTCACAGAAAGAAGGCATAGACTACGAAGAGACATTTGCAGCCACCAGAAGTTAAGACACATGACAGGCAGACTCATGTGTGCAAATTAAAGAAGGCCTTGTACGAGCTCAGAAGACACCCATGGGATAACACATACATGAGGAGCTTGAAGATCACCCAGAGTGATGAAGATCTTAACCTTTGCTACAAGGTTGAAGATGAAAGCCTATAGAGGATGACAAGCTCACAGATGGGTGCGAGAAGAATGTTTTCAAGATAAAGGATCTTGGTATCCAGTGACCCTAGATGGATACATGGAATATTAGTAGAAGAGGAAGCAAATTGTCACTCCAGTACAGAATGTTTCAATGCATATAGTACGAAAGGCAGAGGGAGAATGATGCTCCGCTTCAGAGGGAGTGACTACAGAAGATCCCGAGGTTCGACATGGTATGACAGGATGGATAGCTTACTGATGACTCTAGGCTTTACTGAGAGTAAAGCGGATTCCAACATTTTCTTCAAGGTTGAAGGTGGAAGACCAGTGATCATCCTGTTATATGTCGATGACTTGTTCCTGACAAAAAAGAGGAACTCATTAAAGTTGCAAGAAGGAGACTTGTTGTTGAGTTCGAGATGAAGGACTTGGATATGATGCACTACTTTCTAAGCATGGAAGTGTGTGGCAGAATGCGGATGGAATCTCCCTGGGACAAGGTAAGTATGCAGTAGAGATCCTGAAGAGGTTCAGGATGATGGACTACAAGGCCATGACCACACCTATGGCATCGAACCTGAAGCTATTGAGTGTTGCTTCATCAGAGACGGTTGATGCCATGATGTATCGTCGGATGATTTGTTCCTTGATGTACCTGACGAATACGAAACCAAATATTTGCTTTGCTGTGAACACATTGAGACATGTTCACCTGATGGTTGCAAAGCATGCAGTGAGGTACCTGAAGGGTACAGTTGAGTATGGGCTCAAGTATGATACGAATCAGAAGATTAACCTGGAGGGTTATGTGGATTCGTATTGGGAAGGCAGTGCCATTGATAGGAAGAGCACTTCGAGGTGCTATTTCAATATGAGATCAGGTATGATCTTTTGGTTTAGCAGGAAGGAGTCCTGTATGGCGCTAAGTACAGCTAAGGCAAAATATGTTGCCACTTGCTCGGCTATTTGGGAGGTAGTATGTTTCTTTTGAAAACTACTATTTGATTTTATTGATCTAGCTTGCATTTTTATATGATGCAGAGAGGAGCAGGAGCAGTGAAGCTCCAGCATGTGATCCAGATCGAGATATCTCGAAAGGAGGAGTTCTAGCATAGTCGGTGAGAGGTTGTCTGAGCATAAATCCTGGCGAAGCTCGTAGGTTGCTCAGATGTAAACAGACCTGTTTGTTGTCCTCGAATGTAATCGGTCCTGGCGAAGCTCGCAGGTTATCCTTGGACGTAATCAGCCCTGCTGTGATTCTATGCTAGAAATGGCCAAAGTGAAGTTTGAGTACTTCAGGGAGAAGCTTGGTGTTCTCCATATCGAGGTTCCCTCCAAAGGGAATCGATGTGTCCGTTGGCCTTTCTGACATGGTGAAAGGTTGAGCTTCACATGGTCAGATGTAAGTGCAGAGACATTCTGATGTGATTGTGGGATGTGTTCCCACATGATCAATGCAGAACCATTCTGATGTGATTGTGGAATGTGTTCTCAGATGATCAGATATAAGTGCAGAGCCATTCTGATGTGATTAAGGGATGTATTCCCACATGATTAGATATAAGTGTTGAGCCTTTCAGACATGGTGGCAGGTTGGGCCTCCCATGGTCGGATATAAGTGTTGGGCCTTTCTGACTAGGGTCAGATATAAGTGTTGAAGGCCATTCTCTGGGAGAATGGAGGCACCTGGGCAGTTACCAGGATATTGATTCAGTCTGGGACTGAAGCTCAGCTTAGTGTTGAGAAGCCATTCTTTGGGAGAATGGAGGAACCTGGTCAGTTACCAAGAAATTGATTCAGTCTGGGACTGAAGCTCAGCTTAGTGTTGAGAAGCCATTCTCTGGGAGAATGGAGGAACCTAGTCAGTTACCAAGAAATTGATTCAGTCTGGGACTGAAGCTCAGCTTAGTGCTGAGAAGCCATTCTCTGGGAGAATGGAGGCACTGGTCAGTTACCAGGAAATTTAATTCAGTCTGAGACTGAAGCTCAGCTTAGTGCTGAGAAGCCATTCTCTAGGAGAATGGAGGCACCTGGTCAGTTACCAGAAAATTTGATTCAGTCCGGGACTGAAGCTCAACTTAGTGCTGAGAAGCCATTCTCTGAGAGAATGGAGGCACCTGGTTGGTTACCAGGAAATTGATTCAGTCTGGGACTGAAGCTCATCTTAGTGCTGAGAGGCCATTCTCTAGGAGAATGTTGGCACCTGGTCAGTTACCAGGAATTTGTTTCAGTCTAGGACTAACACTCAGCCTAGAGCTGAGAGCCATTCTTTGAGAATGAAAGATGTAAGTGTTGGGCGAGCCATTCTGACATGGTTCTTGGATGTGTTCCTCTCATGGTCAGATATAAGTGTTGAAGAAGATGAAGACCTACCTGGAGGCTAGGCCTACAACCAGCGTGAAAAAGGGTTGGCTCTGTAGAACTCCCTGTGATGAAAAAAATGAAGAGATAGCACCATTTGATTAAGATAGCGGAAGCAATGATGATCATGATGATCCAGTGATGATCCAGCTTTGATGATGATCCAAATCAAGTGATGATCCAGACTTGATGATGATCCAGTGATGCTCCAGATCAAGTGATGATACAAACTTGATGAAGATGACTTGATGATGAAGATGACTTAATGATGATCCAGATGATACATAGAAGAAGACTTGTGGTGATAAACTGTATCGAGAAAATACCTTCCTAGTTAAGAGGGAATGTTGATGTATTTGTAACTTAAAAATGTATTCACTTGTATATCTTATGTATTGTACCCCGATGTTTATTCCAGGAAGTATCTGTAATGTAATTGAGTCATGTCATGCCCCGATGTTCCGATTGGGAGATTCAATAATGTAAACAAGTCATGTAAAGTCATTGAGGTTAACCCTCCATTGTAAGTCGGGGCAATAGTCCCCACAATTGAATTAAGGTTAAAACCCTCCTTGTTGATCGGAGGGCAAAGTCCCCACAGTTGTGGGGCACTAGGATTATTAGACTCTCCTAGAGATGTCGGCCCTAGTAAGTAATTGTTAAGTGAGGCCGACTTGTTGAAGTGGAAATAAAGTGAACAGAAGAATATAAATAGAAGTGAGGCTCACCTCATTTCTACACACACACACTCACTCAACTGGGGCACATGAGTAAAAGAGAAAGTGTTGGCACAAGTGAGAGAGATCAGCTGTTGGAGATCATCTTTATGTTTTTGGATTTTACTGCTGCCATTGGTGCTCATTCTATCTCTGGGGAAGTTGCGGGGTTTTTCCTTTATGGTATCCCCGAGAAAAATTCTTTGTCTCTTGTCTCTTGTCTCTTGTGATTATTGTTGTGCATGTTATTCTCTTAGACAAGATCCTAAGATCATATTGCTTAAATGATAAAAATCTAACAAGCTAGAGGCTACTGTAGTTCACTGTGACAATCAGAGTGGCATCAGGCTATCTGAGAATCCAGTGTTCCATGACCGAAGCAAACACATAGACATCAGGTACCACTTATTAAGAGATTGTGTTCAAAGGGGAACCATTCGATTGGAATACATTTAGATAGATGAGCAGGTGGCGAACATTTTCACCAAGGCACTTTGTAGACAGAGCTTTGTAGAGTTCAGGGATAAGTTGGGGTTGCTACCGAATCCCTTTCTTGTTGAGAGGGAGTGTTAGATTAGCAGCAACAAGGAAGGTCTTCCTGGATGCAAGTGTCCTTGCATGCAGAAGACTCTAAAACAAGAAACCAGTTGTATTTAATTATTTTTTCTAAGTTTACTTTGGAAAATAATTAAAAGGATTATTAACTTTAAGTGAAAGTGAAATTAGATGTTACGCTTTACCTAAAGTTATATATGAGAGGCCAATTGGTTGAGAGGACACACACACTTGTATTCCGACAAAGACAGGATATAGACAAGGACAAAGTCAGACAGAAGATTTAGATGGGAAGATGGAGGATCGAGAAACAGGCTCACCGAGCAGACAGAACCCACACAGGTCGACAAGCAGGAGCTACAAAGGGAGGTCATACTATTCCATACGAATTTCGTACAGATGTCTTACAGTCGTACAGATTCGCACTTGTGAGGCCGTACAGCTGGGTCGTACACTCTCGCAGGGGGGTGTTGAGGTTTAAATGGGGGTTTGTCCAGTGATTCTGCCGTGTAGCTGCATTCACCAAGTTTGGGTGAATTTGCAGTGATTGTAACGTTCCATATTTTCTCACAATAAAATATATATCTAACTGCTGCACCAGTTTTCCCATCTTGGGTTTTTTCGGGGGTTTCCATACCCAAAATAACTATGCCATTTTTATGTTGTGATGTTGTGATTTATTTCTCAGTTTTATATTCCGCTGCATACTGTAAAAGATATTCATGTGTGGTTATCAATAAATAATAACAACAAAACAATATATATATATATTAAATATCAATATTAATTATTAATATTAATATATATTGATATTAATAATTAATAAATGGTTATTAGTAAACTATTCTAAAATGACGCATCCTTTCATGGATGGTATCCAAAGTGCCTTTACAATTAATATATATATTGCACTCACTTTGTAAACTTTTATAATCATTCATCTTTAATATTTATTTCATATTTTCAATATGGAATTATTTTTCATTGGTTGATTATTCAACTAAGTAATTATTTAGAATATCCGAATACGGATATTACATTGGTATCAGAGCCAGCCCTCCCTAGGGCTTCTGCTGATCTCCGGCTTTTGTCCAAAATGATCAAGGTTTCCTTGAATTTAGGTCTTTGACCTCACAATGGCTTTTAGCCATCCATATTCAGAGTTTCTCTAGTAAAAATTGGCTTTTGGCCATTTGAATTTCAATGAAGAAGTATTAATTCCACTCCAAATATGAAGCAAGAACGAGAGGGAAAAATGAAGAATAAAAAAGAAACAAAAAAAAAAGAATTATCAACAAAAGAGGGAAAAATGAAGAATAAAAAAAAAATTATCAACAAAGAAATAAAAGGGGAAAAGTTAAAAAACAAAGTGAAATAGCCCATGGTTTTACTTACAATCTTTAAATTATAAACAAGTTTTATAAACTATGCTTTGAGGACAAAGCATCATGAACCGGAAGGCAATGTAACAAACTTAAATAATAACAATAAAACAATATATATATTAAATATCAATATTAATTATTAATATTAATATATATTGATATTAATAATTAATAATTAATAAATGGTTATAAGTAAACTATTCTAAAATGACGCATCCTTTCATGGATGGTATCCAAAGTGCATTTACAATTAATATATATATGGCACTCACTTTGTAATCTTTTATCATCATTCATCTTTAATATTTATTTTATATTTTCAATATGGAATTATTTTTCATTGTTTGATTATTCAACTGAGTAATCATTGAAAATATCTGGATACGGATATTACAATTTGGAATGCACTGTTTAGCCGTAGTTGAATATTTAAAGGAAAATTTACAGAAAAACCATCACCAATAGCAGGTTGGACAACTCAAAACTAACAGGCAAAGCTCTCCCTCACCATGGACAATGTCATAAGTTGGATTTGGAAACAAAGCTCTAGGGCAATCAAAGAATCAACATTGAAGTGATTCAAGGCCCACAAGTGGCCATTCAAACTAGGTAGCCCTTCCCTTCTACTGTCGCCAGTTCTTTCTATGCTTTCAGGCTCATATCAGTTTTGTTCATATGGTTAGTTTTGGTTTCTTCAATCCTCCTAATCAAAATTACATAGACATTTTCAATCTTTCATAGTCAAGATATCAAACTAGCCCAAATCCCAGCTAAACATGTCCAATATGCACCTTGAGCTTGTGAAACAAGAGGCTACATATCTCAAGTTCCAATATTTGACACATCAGCCATTTGTGTGAACAAAAAAATTGGCGAGGGTCCAGAAAATCTCTTTTTTCTCAAGTTACAAAAAATTGGAACTTGAGAAAAGGCCATATTCTTGGATGAAATACAAAAAATCGGCAAGGGTCCAGAAAACATCTTCTTGGCAACATCGGCGAAAAAATCGGCAAAATTCGGCAAACCGCAGCAAGCATTAAAAAATGCAAATTTTGTACTTCAATAGGGTCAAAATTTGCTTACCAATTTTTTCCCCTATTTGTCAATTTTTCCCGATCTTTCCCGATCTTTTTTTATTTTTCCCGATTTTTACCAATTTTACACAATGTCCGATTTTTTGAAAAATTTGCGATTTTTTGGCCGAAAAATCAGCAGCCAGAAAAAATCGCGATTTTTCGGGACATCGCTGAAAAATCGGCGATTTTTTCCACTATGCTCCAATTATGCTTCCTCAAGCTTCACAACCTTCAGTTGCATATCAAGCCCAGGTTTGGAATGGTCTAGTCTAGTGTCCATGTTCAATGCACCCAATCCACTGCCTAAATTCAATGCACATTTACAAGGGCACACACACAGAGTTGATGGATCAACCACATCCCTACACAAGCTATAAGCTGCAACTCACTTCTCTTGGTGGAATATGGCCTGGGCAGGCCTTGTTTTGTTTCATAACCAGAACTTCTAATCAGTAGAGACAGAATTCCTCCCCTCCCAATTACCATGTTTTGTTGTAAACTCTGTATATAATAAAATTTCCCGTTATACTAATTAAAGAAAATTCTGAAACAGGATATTTATGTGCACATGTATATCGGGTAATTAGTGTTTTATAAGCTTTCAAGGTTCTATTTGGGGCTTATAGATCAGGCTAACTTCTGGTTAAACTAAATTCCATTCTTATTTATAACTAGAAATTGCAATTTTTTCCGTGGGAGAAAATTTTGGTTAAACTAAATAGTAAATACTCAGGTCAAATAGTTTTTGAGCACTAAAAATTGGCTCAAGTATTTCACAAAATCTTCCAGCATATGATAGAGTCTGAATACATATTCAGAACCAGTAGAGATCCGTTAACTCAAGAGGTCAATAGAGCGTTAAAGTGTCCTTCAAAATTCCATTCTCACTGTGGTCTTCCACACCCATATGACATGATTTCCAAAAAGGGATCACTCCGAGTGCAAGTTCCAGGCCACTTATAAGGAATTGCTACCCCTTGAACCTGGTACCTGATCCAAAGGAAGTCAACTCTTTGCAGTACCGCCCTTGGGGCATATTTCTTGGAACACTTCCAAAGGAATCTATACATATCCGAAGAACTTCAGAATTATTGCAGCTTAGAGCCCAACAAAATTGAGGAATCTGAGAAGAAGATGAAAAGATGATGAGACATGCATAAAAATGTTACTTCCAAATGACTACCAGTATAAATTGATATGATGATGTTGCCAATAACAGAAATAAAATTCCTCTTTAAAAGCAGCAGGCGACAAACTAGAACACAAATCTAATCGATGAGTTGAAACAATACAAAATTATTTCTTGATATAAAGTTTGACCAACACACGAAGTGATTCAACAGAAAAAGTGTACGATTATGCTTGAAACTCAAGCCTCTTAGGATGAAAGTTTCAATATCTAAAGGCTGACCCAAAAATTCATAATGCATAGATAGATCTCAATTACTACATTACCTTGGCACATCATGCCCGCAAGCTTTTGCAGCCAAAATAAGCCCGGAAACAGCATTTCTTGCAGCTCCTGCTCTTCTATCTTGACTCCAATGCTTACATGCATGAATATAAAACCTTGCAAGACGTCGAGCTGGAGAATGGATCTTGTGAGATGAGCCCCCATGCTCTGCAGCTACTGAATAGACTGCAGCCTCAATAGCAGCAGCTTCCCTCAACTCACCCTCAAGCTTCTCGATTTCCAATTCCATTTGCTTGACCTTCTCATCTGCAACCGCAGCCCTTGCCTCTGCAAAAATAATTTTCATGTTCTCTTCTTTTGAAACTCCTTCCTCAGAATTACTGTTTGTTTCATCAGAAGCACCATTTTCCACATTAGTGGATAGTGATTCCGATACACTAATTTCCTTTACCTCTTCAACAAATTTTTCATCTTCTGTAACAGGACATACTGTGGAGTCAGAAATAGATTTCACAGGAACCTTCAAATTCTTGGCTTTGCTATCTTGTAGAGATTTCGCCCTTAATCCAGCACCATTCTTGCCACCATTTCGCACTTCTGTACCAACTTTTGTAGCCTTTTTCGGGGGATCTCGAGATGTTTTAGATGTCTGTTTACCTCCAATTGGTTTCTCCATATTTGTCTTTACACTCCGAGGACAAGGTTCTACCAATCGCTGGTGCTGTTCCTTAATTGAAACTTTGTCTTGCCGTGCAATCTTATACCCTGAGACTTCCCTGGACTGAATCCCTCCTGTTTGCCTCTCTGTTGTTTCTTCTTCAGGTATGGCCTCTGGTACAAGTGTTTGTATCTTCACTTCCTCCTTAAGGTTTTTTAGTCGTGAAGACAAAACTTTTACTCCATACTCATTCTTTTCACCCTTAAGATTAGATGGTTTTTCCTGCAATTGCTGCTCATCTGGTGTTGCATCTCCTAATAAGTCACTTTCTTCAGGTTCTATTTTTTTATCTCTTACTTTTTTATTCTTCTCTTCTCCATTCACTTCTTTAAGTTTATGATTTGTTGAGCCTTCAAATGCCTTTCTTATTGCATTCACATCAATTTCTTCAGTTTCCTTCTCAGTTTTTCCATCAATATTCTCTTGTGTATTGTGTCCTAACTTCACTTCAGGTTCTTCTTTTGTATACTTTCCTATATCTCGATATTCCTTTTTTGCATCATTTCCTGCAGCAATATTCTTCTCTCCATTCACCTCCAGTAGCACTTTATTTCTCTCTCTATTATTTGTAGTACTATAGTCTGCAACAGTATTATCAGAAGGGGAAGCAAAAGAAGATTTTACAGTGGGAACAACAGGACTCCTAACAATTATCTTTGGTGATCTAGTTTCATAAGAAGTGAACATCAGAGAGTCCTGACTTTCAGGACCACCAGGATCAGAGGAAAGCTCAGCAGAAGATGCAAACAAGGATAAACCATCTCTAGAGGAAAGCTCTCTCTTTGATGCATATGTTGCTGCTGCTGCTGCTGCTGCAGTTTTAACAGGCACTACTTCTGCGGAAGATATCGGTAACCTATGAAACCTTTCGGCATAGATATCAATAGCTGCAGGAACATGCTGCAATCACAGCCCTCAAACAGTTAAGAAACTTTATTTAGTCGGTGGGATGAATAATAATTCACATATTAGAACATTGCAACTCATCCAAGAGAACAGAAGAAATAGCCTTGAAACATAAATCCAGCAAATGCAAGATCCAATAAGATATTCAAAAATGTTTAATCCAACATCAGCATTAAACCCTATGATTGTTAATCTAAATATGATTCAGGGTAAACCACTGCAGATAAAACATGACAATGAAAATCCATCACAATACCCACTAATGTTCAACATGTTATGTCTTTAAAGAATGTTTCCAGCATAACAGCTTCCCAAAAAATAACAGCTGCTTTTATCAACTAAATTCCAATCAAGCCACCATAATCTTTACCTAAAATTTATTAAGAAAGAACACTGTATTAAAGGACATGCATACGGCATTCGATGTCCATGAAACATATGAGCATTAGAGTGAAGGAGTATTTGATGCAGCTGGAAAAGGGGCTGTAAAGCCCCACAAGAACATCCAAAAAGAGTCATTACCCTTTACCCAAATTGGCATTTTTAAACAAGTACTTTACTCGAGAACAAAGTAACAAGAAATAAAAATCTCCTCTTTCTGAAGGTTGACCAATCCAGCAAGAACAATCAGATTATATTTGTGTATTTCAATGTATGACTTCAATTTATCTGAATAAGTTTGATGCTGCAGATCATTCTCTACCACAAACCCTTAAATGATCATAAAAAATCAAATTAAAACTGCAAGAGGTATCAAGGATGTGAATAATTGCAAAATAAAATGCATTGATCTACTCCAACTGTTTAAAGATTTGCAAGCTCATGTACACAGGAAAACTTGAAAAGTAGGTGGACTGAAATCTATTTCTGATAATAATTCCATGATTTTGATGAAAAGTACAATACAATATTTTAACTGCTGTTTACAATACAAATCTTTTAACTTGAAGAAAATCATTATAAAACCAGCACTTTTTCAGTTAATTAATTCTCCCTTGACCAGCACACATGAGTCTCTTGCCCTTGCACTTCAAACGAGCACTTTATTCAGTTAATTAATTCTCTCTTAACCAGCACACGTGGGTCTCTTGCCCTTGCACTTCATTCCCTCTCAACTGATAAATGTATACTTCCTCAATCACAGCATTAAGAAAGGTTGTCTTTACATCCATCTGATATAACTGCCAACCGAAAACTAATGCTAAAGACATGACACTCCTGATAGAAGTATACCTAGTAACTGGAGCAAAGGTCTCCTCATAGTCAACCCCCTCCCTCTAGGAGAATCCTTTCACTATGAACCAAGGCTTGTACTTCTTTATGCAGCCATCAGCTGCATGCTTCACCTTGTACAGCCGCCTAGAATTAACAGTTGATTCCTCTGGTCTAGGCGCAATCTCCCACACATCATTCTTCATGGTGGAGTTCAACTCTGCCATGAACTCCACCATGGCATCCTGCAATACCTGATCAATAGTTCCCTCCTCATAACCAGAAGGCTCTACATCAATGATAGAAGACATCAATGCAACCTTGCTGGGATATTTATTTGGAGGATGACTTCCCAGAATAATACTCTTTGGAGCACTTCCCAAACAAGTCTTTAGAGCACCAACTTGCTCCTCTGCCTCTTGCAATGATTAGGTAAACCAACTCAGCTTCCTAGTCAATGCAACCTCGCTGGGATATTTATTTGGAGGATGACTTCCCAGAATAGATATCTTTGGAGCACTTACCCAAACAAGTCTTTAGAGCACCAACTCGCTCCTCTGCCTCTTGTAGTGTTTAGGTAAGTCAACTCATCTTCCTAGCTGTCCTAGAAGGTAAAATTGTCTCTGTACCTGTACTGGAACCTGGCTGATTTGAATCTGCACTAGCTGATTTTTGTGCATTAACAATTGGGACAGAAATTGTCTCTACCACCTCAACCTCTGTTGGAGGTTCTTGTGACCCCAAAGACAGTGCATCTTCAACAACCTTCACATCCCAATTCAATACTATCTTCCTCTGAGATGGCACATCAATCTTGTAAGCCTTAGAGGACTCATTGTAACCAACTAGAACAGCCTTCAAACTTGAGGGTTCTAGCTTCATTCGATTCTCCTTTGAAACATGAACATAAATTGGACTCCCAAACACCCTGAAATGAGAAATAATAGGTTATGAGAAACAATAGGTTTCTCCCATATGAAAGCTTCCTCTGGAGTCTTGTCCTTCAACACTTTGTGAGGACACATGTTTAGTATGCCCTTGCACAAAGAAACATAGGCAGATCATGAACCATGGACTTAACAGTCTCTATTGTGGCCTTGTTCTTTCTTTCTGTAACCACATTCTAATGCAAGTTGTAAAGCACTATAAACTCCCTCTTGGTGCAAGCTTCTCTGCAAAAGGAATCAAAATCATTGAGGTATACTCTCCTCCATTGTCTAACCTTGGTACCTTGGTCTTCCTACCTTTTTGGTTATCAATAAGAGCTTTGAACTCTCGAAACTTGTGAAAGACCTCATCCTTGGTTTTCATAAAATACATCCAGATTTTCCTGTTAGAATTATCAATGGGAGTAACATAACATGGGTCCATAGACATCTAAATGAATCTGATCGAAGAATCCCTCTTATATGTGCTCCCTACTTGGGAAACAACCTTGGCATGCTTGTCAAGAGCATATCTCTTGCACACCCCTCTCCTCTCCACCTTGAAATCAAGAAACCCAACCACCATACCTTTTAGATGAGGCAAAGATCCATAGTTCAGGAATTTAAATCTCTTGTTCCAAAGTTCACAAAAATTGTCATTCCTAGTCAACAAGGCTCTCTGACTCAAGGGATCTGCTAGCAATCTATAAAGGCCACCCTCTCTAACTTTTTGGCCAAAAATGAAACAGAATCAGGGCTATGACTTCTTATGATCCCTCCCTGTTCATCAAACTCGTCGTTACACTTCAAATCTGCCAGACAACTGGAAAAAGATTTTTACTCATACCAAGAATGTAAAGTAGACTCCAACCCAGTTATTGGGTACATGCCATCATCACCAAGCTTATGCACTTCTTGCAAATTATTTCTAGTAGAGTTGCTGCTTACCCTTCAACATCTTCTCAAGACACTTGATATGGCTCAAATCCTTCTTTTGCAGACCCTAATTCTTCCTCCTTGCTTTTCTAACCTTTCTTAGGTCCTTTCTTGCCACCTTCCCACATTTTCCCAATGAGGGCTAGATTTTGACTCTCCTTCACACTCGTTGAAATCATCTTTACTCTAGTCTTCTCTTGGATGAAATCATCCCGAAGCTTCTAAAAAGTAGGAAGCTTCTCATGAGCACAGATTCCCCAAAAGAATGGATTCCAAGATGAGGAGAACCCATTCAAAACAATGCAAACTAACTCTTCATTCTCCACCTTCACCCCAATAGCAACAAGTTGATCTCAAAGATGGGTGATCTTCATAAGGTAGCTAGCCATTGCGTCTATCTCACTCATGCGTGTTGTTGTGAGCTTGTTCTCTAGCTACAATTTACGAGATATGTTCATACTCTGATATAGAGTGACTAGGACACCATACATCTCCTTAGTTGTCTTTACAGTGATGTGAAAAATCAAGTAGTCCTTAACTGAAAAAAGGATGATTCACTTCTCCTTGGCCTACTTTTTATTATGCGAGTCCTATAGTGACATCCACAAGTGCTAACCTCCATATCCACATAACTCTAAAGATAAACCTCCTATATATAGTAGAATCTACAATTTGCACTTCCACACCCTCTAGATGATCACACTCTAAAACCAAGACTGATCATCCCTAAGCTCTTGGAACTAGCTAAAAACAAACAAATCAATCGAAGAACAAATTCAAATACAACAATCAAATTAGTGAACATCTTGGGAGATCTCGCCGTACAACCTCTCATAGGTTAGGAGTTCTTAAATCACTAAAGACTTTTGACCATATGTTGTGCCCACAATAATTCCCATGCAATTTCGCCTTTTAATGCATAATTCATGGCCCCCTTTCTTTATTTTTGATTGAGTAAATCAAGTCAATTTTTAGTAGGTTTTAGCCAAGTAAAGATAAATACAACCAGACACAAAGATCGGAGCCTTTTGAAAGTTTTCGAACTCATCTTTACTTGGCTAAAACCTCCTAAAAATTTACCTAATTTACTTAACTCATATTCTAGAAAAACAATGATCCAGACCCAATGAAATGTTTTAATTGGCCTTGATATTTCGGGGTCGATTCATTGGACCGTTCATATCGGGATACTTTTTTATACATCTATCTTGAATCGTCGATAATCATACCCCAATATTGCTCTTTCAGACTCACCATATCAGAACCTTCTCCGATATGACAAATTTCCACCTCCGACGAGCCAACTCTAACAACAATTTTCAGATATGCTCTATCGGAACATCCTCTAATACACCATTTGCACACCCCCAATGAGCATGTTTCGAAAGCCTTATCGGAGATGATCTATCAGGACACCTTTTGATGCATCTTGTATCCACCTCTGATGGGCTTACCCAAACGCTACTCTATCGGACCTACTATATCAAGGTAACCTCCAATACACTTATTTGAAAGCAAGCCCCGAAACTCATGCTCTAATATACTCCTTATCTAACATATCTGATCAGACGTATAACTAATCCCATCGGAATAAATCTCGTAATACATCGTTGATGAGTCATACGATCTTAAAAGGTTCTTAGGCCCCAAGCACGTCAGAGGTGTTCTCAGATACATTGATAACAAAGCCATGAATTTTGCCTCTAATGAGCATGTTTCGAAAGCCTTATCGGAGATGAACTATCAGGACACCTTCTGATGCATCTTGTATCCACCTCTGATGGGCTTACCCAAACACTACTCTATCAAACCTACTACATCAAGGTAACCTCCGATACACTTATTTGAAAGCAAGCCCCGAAACTCATGCTCATTTGCACACCCCCAATGAGCATGTTTCGAAAGCCTTATTGGAGATGATCTATCAGGCACCTTCTGATGCATCTTGTATCCACCTCTGATGGGCTTACCCAAACGCTACTCTATCGGACCTACTATATTAAGGTAACCTCCGATACACTTATTTGAAAGCAAGCCCCGAAACTCATGCTCTCATATACTCCTTATGTAACATATCTGATCAAACGTATAACTAATCCCATCGAAATAAATCTCGTAATACATCGTTGTTGAGTCATACGATCTTAAAGGTTCTTAGGCCCCAAGGACGTTAGAGGTGCTCTCAAATACATTGATAACAAAGCCATGAATTTTGCCTCTGATGACCAATTGAAACCACACAAACTAGTGTACTAGATAGTCGTTTAAAGAACTAGAATCCCGGCAAATCTAGCCGGAAATATTTGGCACCCTTGAAAATTAATGCAATGAATGGGTTGTTTATATGATGAGATCTGTAATCAAATCACAATCATTGTTCCATTAATTGTAAAACGAATTCGAATTTCAAAACTTATGTAAAGGGTAAAATAGCTCATCACATTCATTGTCTCCGTTGTTCACCTATTTTGCAACCAACGCTTCTGCGATTTGAACTCATTCTGCGTTTTTGGTTGATTGCAAGATGTCGAGAACACCAACAAGGAAGGTGGCTGGAGGAATGTCACTATCTGACAATAGCCATTCGAGTGGTTCCCAGAATGATCCTACGTGGGATGAAATTTATAGAATGTATGCCATGAGCGACTTCCCATAGGATGACGATGACCTGGAGGTTTATAAGAACACCAAGAAGAGTCATCTCTTCCCTGTTGCGGCCAAACTAGCGGTAATGTCGTATAACAATGCGACAAGATGAATTTTTTATCATGTCAACCTGAAGACAAAAACAGTGGTTAACCAGGAAGGAGTTGCCATTGCTTCCTTAAAACTAGAGGCATTTTTGCAGATGCGCAAGTTGAAGAAGCCAGAGGTGTTGCTCAACATCACTTTTATAGAACATTTTAGCAAGGAAAAACCCAGCTTTGTTTCAATTATCAACGAATGGTTGGGCTAAAAGTCGTGTTACCAACTACTTTGTACAATAGTTGAACTTCCTATTGAGCTGCAATTTATCGAGCATGATGAATGCTCATCTCCAGAGTTCAAAAGTTCAGTGTGCTCTAGAGTTAGCCAGTTTTTGGCTGAACTTTTTATTCTTTGTAAATGCATGTTCATACCCCCTTGGGGAAATTGCAAAAAATGTGCTAGCATTTAAATTTTTATAAAAGGCTCGGCTTCCCGGACTTGAGCATCAAGCCGACTAGCCCAGAGTGTTTTTTCCCTTGGTTATTATTGGTTGTTGACAAACGACTAATAATTTCTGACTTTTTCACTCGCACCTCCAAAGCTGGGGTAATTGTCTTGGCGTTTCGGCCTTAAGAGGTTATTAGAGCCTTCGTGTCAATATTTTTCAACATGCTAGGCATTCCAATTGAGTCGTATGAACATGTACTAGGTCCCCCTACAGTTTTGTTTGATTTCTAAAAAAAATAATTTTTCTGTTTTTAAGCCATTTTTAATGGTTTAATTGAAAAAATTCAAAGTGTGAAAAAACTGTGATCCGAAGTCCATTTTCGACATGGTTGGGCTCATTTTCAAGCCTGGAGCAGCACCTTTACCCTAGGGGCCACTTTCACAATGTTTCGGCCAGCTGTAGCATCCCGAAAGTCATCATTCGGCTAACTGAGCACCAGAATAGCATTTAAATGCTAATTTGGGAGAAAATGCACCAAAGGTCAAATATTTATAAAAGAAAGTCAAATAAATGATTTTTAATGGTAGGGTGACTTGGCATATGGGTCCCCATTAACTTACGACCTTATTCTACATGATGTGAGTTACAACTTTGGATAAAGGAGAGGTCATGTTTTAATGTTCCATGAAGGGATGACGTGAAGCATGGAACTTGCGCTTGCTTTGATTGCATGCATACGATTGGATGTGAGTGGAGCTCACGCTGGTATGAGGTGGACCCTTCCACTAAATAAACTACAAAATAAGACCATAGCATAAAATATGCTTTCCCATGCCTATGAATTAATGCAAAAGAGGAATGACGTGAGGTTGGAGGGCTCGCATTAGCATATGATGATCACATGGTGACGGGGATGTATGCGTTGGGATTGGTTAGAGTCCCCTCCATTTAAAAAAACATTTGGTGACGTCAATCAAGTTTGGAGCTCGCGCTGGTTGGTTTGGTGGGCGACTTCCTTAATTGATGGCCACCACAAATCACGGCTCTCTTCAATCTCGGGGTTTAGCAAATCACGTCTCCTTCAAGGCTCACACGGATCTCTTTGGGTTCACGTGGATACACTTGGTCGTTTCTTATTTGATAGGTGATGCTTCCAAGAAGGGATGGGGGGCGCCTTGCCAAGGTGGAGGCCACCTTCCCATCCATGTTAATTGCAATTTGCAGCTCGAGTCTATTGAAGGTAGTCGCACTCCAGACTGGTGATGACTTGGTTTTGATTGGAATTCGTTTTTGATGTCTATGCTATTGGCTCTCTTCAGGTGCCGAGTCTCTTTTAGGTATTAGGTGGTAGAGTTTTTGTATAAAGAGAGGTGCTTTGCACTCTCTTAAGGATGGATCATTTGCTATAAACTTACTCTGTAGAATTTTGTAATTGCTTTATGCTCATTATTTGGAATAAGATCAAGACTTTGGAGGTCCATGCGACTTGGTGCTAGTGGTGAATGAATTTTGTGAGGTGAATGCTTTCCATATGTTTCAATTCAAATGCTTATGTGTGATCAAATCAATTGGTTTTAGAAGTCTATTTTATAGAACGTAAAATCTCCCATTTACAGTTGATAATTTGGTTGATTATGCTATTGTATCAAGATTTCATGAGCAAGAAATATTCAGTTGTATTAATGTTGATGAATCTTTATATGCTTAGCATGCTAGTTGATTGATCTCACTGGGTTGTTTTGAGTGGTTTGATTTTGGACAGGATTTGCCATCTTGGAGAAGGGTGTGAGCTCAATTGCATCTAGCTCATCTTCAGGATCACAAGCTTGTTTGTTTAAAATTGGTTTTCTTTTCAGGATCTACACAAGCTTGGATTATTTCAAGAAGGAGGCACTAAGGGTTTGGTTTGCTTCAAGTTCTATCCTACAAACCACATTAAAACTTGGTCACTTGGTTACCTTGGAAGCCCTAAAGCACCTTTCTTGCTTTCGTTTTTTGGTTTCCTCCCCTTCATTTTTGCCTTCTCTTTAGCCATTTTTCTTTCCTAGCTTTGTTTTCTCCTTAGTTTTTCAGCCCTCTTCTTCCTTGTCCTTTGCTGCCCTCTTTTACTGTTTTTCAGCTCTTTTCTTCCTTGTCCTTCGCTGCCCTCTTTTACTGTTTTTCAGCCCTCTTCTTCCTTGTCTTTTGCTACCCTCTTTTACTGTTTTTCAGTCCTCTTCTTCTCTCTTTTTTGCAACCACTGTTCGCTGCCCTCTTTGCTCCCATTCGCTCCACTTTCCTTCCTCTTTTTCTCCTCATAGCTCTTAGTTGTTTTGCATTTAGTTTCATTTCAAAAAGATTAAAGAAAAAATTGCATTTAAAAGTTGTTTTGCACTTGGATCTCATTGTAAAAGTTGCATCTCGTTTTTTATACTTAAATCTTAGTTGCATCTAGTTTCCTTTTCATTTGATTTGACTAATGCTAAAAGGTGCTTGTAGTGTGATTTGCATTGTGTTGTAGGTTTGCGCAAAAGCAAACTCAAGAAGGGGACTTGAAGAAGAAGAAGAAGAAGAGATCATCAAAGAGAAGAAGTTTGCAAAACCAAGAGGAGATTTGAAACCAAGACCAAAACCATGAAGACTTAAACACTCTCATTTTTTGTAAAGCTCTTAAGAGCCCATTTAAAAGTCACTTCTACTATCTTCATTTCTCATTCCAAGGTTGAAAATCCTCAAAAGTTGTATTTGATTAATAAAATAAGGCTAAGTGGGATAAAGCCTCCCATAGTTTGTGTTTCTTCCCCATTTGGGGAAGAGTGTCTTGTGTGTTCTTAGCTTATATTTGCTTCAAGTACCTAGATTATTTCATTTTTGCTTAGAACACTAATTGCTAGTTTCAGTCTTACATTGTTATTTGTTGAGCTATCATTTGTGTGCCTTATTTGTAACTTGCATCTCATATAGTGATAATAAGTCTCTTGAACCTGTCGCAAGACAAGTCAAGAGCACTCTCTGTCGGAGAGCATTTTATCGATTGCATTGCATTGCATGTAGGTTAGATAAGTCTCTTGAATCAGGCCATAAGGCAGGATCAAGAGCACTCTCTATCGAAGAGCATCCCTGTGTGTTCTAATTAAATATGCAACTCATCATTCCCTTTAAATAAAATTTGAATTTATCTCGTTGTTTCCTTGCCGAAGTATGCTCTGACTGACCTAAAAAATCGGATTACCCAGAAACGGCATTGGACTGTTAATCTTACAAGATTCAACATAATAAAACTTTCACCCCATAACCAACGCACCGGCGTTATCTCGATAAATACACAGGTAGTGGGCAAATTCCAAGTGTGGGCGCCGGGCAACCCAATCTCGACACTCGCTAGTTAAATTCTCTAAACACCTAGCTTGTGATTCTAGACAGGTCTGTAATGTCTTCGAATGGAGCCACTGAAAGTATTTCCGGTTAGGTTTTTTAGACACCTAAAACAAGATTACATAAAATTTACACTAAAATAAACCAAGAACAATTGCAAAACGATCTCACAAACATTAACATTTTGAACTCTTGTATCAAGCAACCCAAGCACTTGAGACTATCTTTGGCTCCATAAGGCACTGGTCCTTGTCATCAACTTTCATTTGCTTTTTATCTATCTGGAGCATTTATATTATCGTGGTTGTCTTGCTTTAAATCATCAAGTGGTTGTTTCCTCAATCTTGTGATCTTGCATTTATCTTGTGATTATTTTACTTCATCATTATAAAGTTGTAATCATTCAAAAACTCCTAAAAAAAACCCATCCGCATCACTCAACACCAAAAACACTCAAAAACATAAGAGCCATAGAAAACTCTTTGTTAGGGAGAACCCCCCTTGGCTCCGTTAAGAGTTTGCCTAAACGAAGGAGCTGGGATTCAGGTGACAATACCTGGCTCATTGCTTGCCCCCAAGGCCACACCTTCCCCACTTCTAGTGAGGGAACAGCTTTCGAAAAAAATTTGCCGCTAGTGTGCATCTCGGCGAACAACAGGTCGTAATTTCACAAAAAAGGCCAACCACAAATACCCCATCCAGTATTTCAAACAACCTTACAAACTGATCATGGCTATGGTCTGTCAACTTCATGGGAAGAATGGAGCTTCGCATTTCAAACTCAAATGGGTCCCAATAGTTCAAATATTGCAAAGACTAGACAAGCGTTCTATTGGGCCAACATCTTATCTGCCAACATTTTGGGTATGCTTCGTGTGTTGAAAGAGGTACCAAGGGAAAACCCCCTAATTTTTACATGACTGCTTATCCTATTGATTATGTTTGTGCTACAAACCCATTTCCACTGATGGGTTGGTATAGGAAACCTGGCTTGCTCCCTGTTCACCTCCATTGCCGAGAGTTATGGGCTTCCAACTGAAGATTTTATTTTTATGATATTTGTGATTCTTTTTTACACCACTATATACTCTCAACTTCAAGAAACCAACTCCTCGCCTCTCTTATTGAACAAAGCATCTTACATATTATGTTGCACTTCCATGAAATTCTAACCAAAAGATATGATCCAATTGAAGGTATGATCCAAATCATGGTATAAAGAAGTTTTGAACTCATCTAGACTCGACCTCCTTTGCTCTACGATGAAAGTTGGCTATCCTCCACAACTAACATCATGATCATGTCTCTAGGAAGCACCATTATCGAAATTAGTTTTGGGGTGGTTCCCACTTGTCCCCCCCTAAAATGTTGATTCCTAGTTGTTGACATAAATATTGATCCCTTTCTGATGAAAGTATCGACTCGCAATCTAATAAAAAGTGTTGCTTTGTTTCCACCTCTCCTTTCCCACAGATCAAGCATGTTCTCTCTTCCCATAATTCCTTGGGATGTTCCCACTTTCTTGTCCCACATCTTAGCTTGTGAGAAATGGTCCTCAATTAAGCTATCGTTTACGATTCAAGTAGCTTTGAACTCTAATCTCTTCCTTTCAGTTGAAGTTATCTATGTAATATTGTTGCTTCCTCTTAGCGTGCTTCCTCCATTAACCTTTCGTATATTGCTCTTGTAAGTGCACTTTCAACTCCTTTCTATCCATTGGGCAACATTCCTCCACTATACCCCTCTCCTTGAACTATTTTTTACATGCAAGCTTCATGCAATAATTTCATTGATAATCAAGTTGATATTACAAGGTTTATTAGTTCATTCACCATTAGGCCAAAACTGTCCTAAACCTTATGGTACTTCTCTAAGCACGTTATTCTTTAGTGTATTCTAGATTGGTTGATATTACACGGTTTATTAGTTCATTCACCATTAGGCCAAAATTGTCCTAAATCTTATGGTATTTCTCTAAGCACGTTATTCTTTAGTGTATTGTAGATTACTTGATTTTTTCCACGAGTGTTTCCAAGACACCTAGTATATCGTGGTGTGTATCTTGCAAATTTTTGTTATTGGATTGTTGACTGGTAAACCATGTATTGTCATACTCACAATAACATAGCCTAAGCTAAATCTCTACGATCTAAATTAAGTCACCTGATATGGTGGTATAGGAATACAGGGATTCAAGTAACAAATACAAAACACATAGGCCCCCAAAACAAGACAAGAATAGATATGTAAATTGTGTGTGTATTATTTTAAAAAAATTACAGAATAAAATATCATTATATAGACAAAGATATTTTCTTTGAATATTTAGAAATTTTCAAATAGACAGTCATGAATCATCAGTGATCTCACACACATTTGTCAAGCAGTGTACACAGAAGATCCATGAGTACCAATAAACAATGGTTTTTTCATTCGATGTCATCTATTTTTGTTGATATATAGGTTCATGGGAATGACAATGGGGAAATACAAAATAGTAAAGTAGAAAAGTCTCACGGCTTGTCCTCCTCTAGGAGAATCTCATAATCAAGCTCATCATCACCACCACTGCCATTGTGCTCCCCTCTCTCGTCCTCATCTAACACTATTGGTAATAGTGTGGAAGATGACCCCTCAAGAGTATCATCATCATTGAAAGTGAGCAACTCTAGGAACAATGCATTAAGATCTAAGCTGGCCAATGCCAACTCAAAGCTATTGTCCAAACCCAAATCACTAGGAAGTACAACCCACATCTTTGTCCTTCCCTTCAACCACTCTTCCCTCGTCTTGTATATAAGATGAAGGTTGGTGTGCATATAAACCAACGTCTCTACTCTTCCACCTCGCTCTTCTTCAAAGTCTGTGCATTCCCATGTGTTCCAATTCCTCTCGAACAAAGAGAAATAAGTAACCTAAGAAAGGAGCCTCATGGCTAACTATTGGAGATAATGCATGTTGCCCCATGTGTTGCCCACCAAGTACAGCTCTTCTTAAGCCTTGTGTTCATGATCACATCATAGCCTATAATTTTCCCAATTGCATCAAAAAACTCTACAAAGCCCTTCTCCAGCTTTTCAAAGGTGGCTTTGCTTGATAGTCTACTTAATGCAATCTTCCTCCCCTCTGAAACCTCTCTATCCATGTGAAGAGATAATCTACATGTAGACCTAACACTGAGCCACTCATCATTGTTGTACTTGGTATTCAATAAGTGAGCCAACCAATGAAAACGCATATAATTCTTCTCCCACCAACTAACAAGAATATCCCTTATTGTGGTGAACAAGATCTTTGTCAATGTCCCATACTCAAGAGACTCATTTTGAAAAATAATTGCCTTGACAGGCTCTGTTGTCACATATATAGTAGTTGGGCTACTTTTGTTCCTGAGTCGTATTGAGCAGTTCTTTGAGACAGTCCTTTACTATGGGATCAGCAGTTGATGATCTCTCACTTTCAGCAGATCCAGAGTGTCCAAATTGACCAGTTCTATGCCTTGACTGAGCCTCATGGTCCCAGATTCGATGACTGAGTTAGCCATTCTCATGACCCAGAGTAGAGATTGATATAGTGCCTATGTGTAGCATAAGCAGTTGTCCCAAGGATTTTCAGACTTGATTTCAGATCCAGTGCAGGTATATAACCTAGATGATATTATGGTTTATGCTTATGGATTTTGATGTTGCTCTGTTTCCTATTGTAGCAGTGAGACTCAGTTGATATTGATTATATGTTGGCAATAGTTTATCTTGGTTTACTTGAAATCTAAAGTAAATGATCCAGTGGTTTTGACCGGGAAATTCCTTTGTATACTCATTGGCCTTGTCCTACTCCTAGTATGGATTTAGTATTTTCCCCTCAAGGACATAGCTTGCTAGTTTTGGCATCACTCCCATTGTCTCCATCCATCTGTTGCCTTCCCATTTTCATTGACTATCCTTGACTTGTAATTTGACTAGTGACATCTGGGATTTCCCCCACCTTCACCTCTATGTTGGAATAGGTCTCCATGTATAAAGTTGTGTCTCGGTGTTGGTTTATGTGATTTTTGTCATAGAGAATGTCTACCTCTAGGTCTTGAACACAAGTAGTCCTACCAAAGAAAGTGTCTTTAGACACTAAGGCATCGGAGCTTAAAGTTATTCTAAATGGATGCCCTGCCAACAAAATAAAAGTGTCCTTAGACACTACTGGAAATGGAAAAATAAAACTAGCCAATGGCCAAGAGATGAGCACTCATCCATTCTATGGTGTAAGGCTCATGTATCCCCACAAGGTATCAGGGAGGCAAGCCCAAAAAGGCTAAGCCTTAATCATTTTCTAGAAGCCCAAAAGGCTTTCCAGGGCACCTTCTTTTGGAGGTTAGCAAGTTATCAACGAAAAATAAAGTTGATGGCTAGAGGATGAGCACTCATTCCTTGTATAATGTACGCTAATTTGCCCCCACAGGGAAACAAGGAGAGACTGGCCCAAGGAGGTCATGTCTTTGTCATTATATGGAGCCCAGAAGGCTTACCAGGGCACCTGCCTTCAGAGGTCAACTAGTGAAATAAATGTTGAGCAAATAAAGTATTAAAAAGGTTGCTTGTCTATATTCTAGTGGAGCCTTCTCATCATTCCACCCATTTGTGAGATACCGCCATGCCCTATTGTTCACCTAGTCCAACTTATGTGTTGTGTGGATCCCCTTGTCCTTTAGCCTAGATGCTTACAATGTTTAGTTATCAAGTCATCCCTTGGCCTTACCTATCGTTTATGATCTCTTCACCCTTGACTAGCAAAAGGGCTAAATCTATAAATGAGTATACATTGGATGTTTTTGGTTTTGAAGCAACTAATCATTTTGATTTGGATTATTATATATGTATTGTGCTTATACTTGCCAACAAAATCTAATCATACTTGAGTGCCACTGCTAGCATAGATAATTGAGCATGCATGTCCATTAGTACTTTGCAACGTCAGAGATTAGCACTTGGGTCATCATTTGATCATTGTTGACTTAGTCAACCCAATGTTGGCCAGGCCATGAGCAAGATTCAGGATGAGTTATAGATCGATGGTTATGGATGATGATTATTTATAGTCTACAGGTGTCCATTAGACATATTCATGTTTTAGATGGTGATTTGTTGTGATGGCTTGTACTATTTCTATGATTATCAGCATTTACAGGGTTTATTGTTGTTGTTGTTCTGACATGGGATAGGGCCTCTAATGTACATTTGTGATGGACTTATGGTGTATGAGTACTCATTCCTAGTTGATTGGACATTCTAAGTTCATTGGTGCAGCTGGTTTTCAATTTCAGGCAGGCACAAGATAGATATGGGGCTTTTGGGCTTTGTACCATATACCTGGGGTGCTAGGCACATCTGTGCAGTTATTTTTTTGCGTAAACTCCTCTCGAGTGAGATATTGGTTGTTATATGTTCCCAAGGCAGCATTTTAATAATTAAAAATGGCTAATGAGGAAATCGATTTGGGTAATTGAGGAAAAGAATTGGCATGGAATTGGTCTGAGGCATAGTGTTTGGGTCATATTCATCATCCGACATCAGCTTCAATTCATTTGGGGTCCACACGTCCTTGGTTTATGCATTTTGAGGGTATTTTGAGAGAAATCCCGTAGTGATTTTCATCACTTCTTTATATTATTTGCCACCACACATTGTTATTGTGCCATGGGGTCATGCTAGTGAAGGATAACATAACCTCCTAGCCCCACCATGTGCTACGTTGTGGTCATTAGTCATATTTTATGTGGTGCGCCCCTCATTGGGCATTTCTAGTGATGCGCCCCATTATATTTTTAGTTGATCCATGTGAGATGTATCCGGCTAATCTTAGTCGTAGATTTGGATGGTTTTATCTTATGATCTTGACCCTTGATCTTTTTGGATCTAGGTATTATGTACTTGAGAGATCTATATATTGAGATGCTCTCTCATTTGTAAAGGGACTTTTGGCTCTCAAACTCTTGGATTAATAAGATATTTTGCAGAAATTCTTGGAAGCTTTGTCGAATGTCTTGTATGGAGATTGGAAAGTCTTGTTCTCTCTAGCATTCTTGCGGATCTATGCATTTTAATATTTTTGCAAGTTGCCATCCATCTGGTGAAGGAAGCGTTTAGGTAGGGGCGTTGTTGTGACTGAGCTCCATATCTTCTTCTCAAATCACCATTGGTTCAGGGAGTATCCTTATTGTGTCTTACGGCCATCTTGATGTTCTTTGATTCATCTTTCTTCGTCATTTCATCCATTCTTCGGTAAATTGATTCTCATAGTAGATCTCTTTTGCAGGAGGAGGGAGCGCTTGGCATCTGAGAGGAGGTATCGATTTCACTTGGAGAGGCATAGAAAACGCTCGCAATTGATCGGAAAGGCAAGATCATCGTCATACAAGGTTAGTAGCAAGTATTTCCAGGTACATCTGCATATATTTTATTTTTCTAGGCTTTGATCTGATTGTCACAACCAAACCCTCTTTTCTTAAAACCCTAGTTTTATAGATCTGATAGATCCGATAAGTTTCTGATGACAGCCATCAAAACCCACTTGGAGATTAATGAATTAACCCTAGATCTCAAGTTTCATGAAAAATGGACTCCATTTGCCCTAGGATCTAGCACTAGTCACTCTAGGAGGGGGCACACTCTTTCGGTGGGTGGTCTTTTCTTCAGATCTATCAGATGGGTATGCTTGAACCCACCTCAAAAGCATAGATCTAATCCTCAAGCACCTTGATCTAGTCATCTCATGCCCTGATCTGCTCTTTTGGGTCCACTTTGTCCACTTAGGCAAAAATCTTACGTGGGTCCCTTTAGGGTTTCATTTCATTCGGCTAGATCTCCTATATCTACTTCCTTAACTTAGTTGTGGTACAATCTCATTCAAGTTGGGTTATATCCTATCTTTACTAAGCCTCCCCAACTTGGCCCTAATCTCCATACCACTCTAATTCGATAGATCTAGTCTTATCCATTCATTATCTCTCCTCTCTTATACATTGTCAAACCCTAGGAGTGTCTTGAGTAGGTGCGCTAGCCTCTTAGGCTAGTAGGGTCTCCCCCTTGGTCATTCTCTGGATTGATCTAAAGTGACAAGAGCTCGTCCGGTGTGACAACTACCCTTTATCCGTAGTGGACGAGGCCCTTGCGGTGCCACTGGATAGCTACCTCACCTCTACCGTCCCGATGGGGTACCTTTAGTGGGTAGCTACACTTTATGTGATAATAGGCTCAATAGTGGAGTACTACCCCTCATAAACATCTCCCAACATGACTTGATCTATGTCTACAAACCACAGCAAAGACATGATTGGGTACATGCTCTTCCACAAAAAATTAACCAGCATTATAACCTTCAACTTCTTTGAAGCATTTATATCTTACTTTCTCCAAAAATCGCAAAACTGTAAAATAACCATGGATGCAAGTGACCTCCCTTGACCTCTTAAGCGTGATGAATGAGGAGGCAAACCAAGTATTTACAATCTTCAACAATGATAAATCTATAAAGTTTTTAATATTTATAGATTGTGAGGACATGCATATGGTTTTCTATGAAATTGCAGATTTTCCATGTATCCTCAATTAACTCCCATCATGTCACATCTGAAGCAATAGATTTAAGTGCTAAATTCAAACAATGCACAAGGTAAGTTGTCCAATATATTGCATCGTTGTGCCCAAGAGCAACCACCACTTTCAAGAAGACCTAACGCCAAATGAGGGCCATGCTAATTGAATAGGTGTTAGGAGAGTTTATCCACCTTCTTTGCCTTAACCAACAATGTGGTGCTAAGCTTCTCTAAAAAAGAGGCACATACCCAACCATAACTTATCCAGCTAAGGCTCAACAAATCAATAAATAAAGGAGACCATGCATCATAGAATGAAAAAAAATTGAGCTAGAAAAATAACCCAATGGTAAGAACAATCTCATCTAGTAGCCTTTGTTGAAAGGTCTTGTCCATTAGACTGTGTTATCCCCCATCGTCATGGGTGTCCACATGTGAATTTTGTCACACTTTCAACAGGGGATTACAGGTTGATGGGTGTATGGATTGCTTAGTGTTGATGTTTGATTGATGGATCTTTATGCTAGTAGCTCTAGGATGTAGTAAGAGATGATGTTGCACTTGTTTATGACAAATTGGTCATCTTCCCATGGAGCACTCTAGCTTTCCCATGGAGCACCCTAGCCTTTTAGGGTTGATATGGTATCTTGATGACATGTGGAGGTATTCTATGTGGGTACTCTACCTTATTGGAAGTGGTTTGCATCTAGGGGTGTGTAGTGGTTAATAACTTAATTCTACTTGGAGCGCTCTAGCCCAAGGCGCATGTTTCATGTTTGGGAAGGCATTATTGTTGATAGGAATTTATTGATCTAGGATAGCCTTTATGGAGTTCTCTCTTTGGATCTTAAATTTTAATGGATATATCTTTCCTAATGCATATTTGAGAGTAAGGGTATGTGGAATTGCTAGAACTTGTTTGATTAGGGCAATATGATAAGGGTATATTCACCTCATTGGAAGGGTTTTATGTGAGAAGTGTTTCCTCTATTTCCCTTTGATGTCTTATATGCATTAATGCAGTAACTTACTCCTATCATCTTTCAACAATTGTTGCTCTTTAATATTTCATTGCATAAGTCACACCCTAATTAACAATATTTTGATGTGGCATCATTTGGGCCCTCCTAATTTTATGTCTACACTCATTTTTCAACATGTTAGGGCTTCTTGTAGCATGTGTATGTTGCCCTTGTTGTCCTAACCATTCATGAACTCACCCCCTTGGACTAGTCCCTTGACTCCAATTGCCCTTGTTGGATTGGCACCGGTCTCTTGGTCCTCCCATCACTATATCATTTTCCTATAGTATAAAAGACAAAAATGTTTTGCTAAGCTATCTCTTCACATCACCTTGACCTTCATTGTCATAGCCTTAGCAATCCTATCCTATGTAAGCCCCCTTTGCATTGGAGAAGAGCCAACCTAAAGTGTAGAGGGAGATTTACTAAGTTGACATTGGGTAGCCCCTTTAGGTTGCCTTTGGGCTAGCATTGTTTTTTTGGGCTTTAATCACACATGCTAGTTTAGGAGTTAATAGACCACTAGGAGCATACCTCTTCCTTGCTGCTATTGCTGGTATGCTATGAAAATCAGCCCCACTCCCACTTCTGTTGGATGACTTCTTCGAGAATGGAAGAGGATCATCATCTTTGTATGTCCTAAATGGTGCTACCATTTTCCCCTCTCCAGCGGATTTCCTTTGTCCATACTTCTTTGGTTTGGAGACACTTTTGGACATGTTCCAATTCCAACAAATGGCACTTCACTCAAAATTAACTTCTCTTAAATTCGAAATTGTAACATGTCCAATAAGTGTCCTCCAGAAAGAGACCCACCCCAAAGCCCTTTTCTTTTGCTGACATATTTCCATAGCAGGTGATTGCTCTTTTGGTTTTATCTTTTTGCAGTTGCAGCCCTATTTCCATTTTCATGCCCAACAATGTCAACTACATTTCCAACAGATGTTAGCAGTAACAACAGCAGTACCACTTTCAGTTGGACATGGAGGAGCAGAATTGGCACTACCAGCACCATTCCTCGCCTTTGTGATTGAGCACAGATGTTAGCAGTAACAGAAGGTACCACGGTCAGTTGGACGTGGAGCAGCACTTGGCACTACCAGCACCATTGCTCCCCTTTGTGCTCCATTTCCAACAAAAGTTAGCAGTTACAACAGCAGTACCACTATCAATTGGAAGTGGAGGAGCAGCACTTGGCACTACCAACACCCTTCCTCCCCTTTGTGCTTGAGCAGCAGAACTTGGCACTAGCGACACCCTTCCTCCCCTTTGTGCTTGAGCAGCAGCACTTGGCACTACCAAGCCCAACACCATGTTTTCCACTAAGTGGCACTTAGGTGGATTTCCAGTGAGCAGTCAAAGACTTGAACAATTCAATTGTTCATCACATGTGTTCAGAAGTTCATCAGGCCAATCAGTGGCCCTTTTTTTATTTTTTACATGTTCATACCCTGCAGAGAAATTGTAATAAATGACTTAGCATGATGAAATTATGTAAAAGGTTTGGCTTACTAAGACCTAGTCATCAAGACTTTACTCTAGGGTGTTTTTCCTTTGAGAATTATATGTCGTTTTTTAATGACTTATAATTTTCGAGTTTTTCACCCACTCCTCCAAAGCTAGAGTAAAATGTCTTGGTGGTTGGGCCTTGGGAGGTTATTAAAACCTATGTGTCAATGTATATTACCATGCTAATCATTGTTTTTTAGTCATATGAAAATGTACTCAATCCTCCATAGTTTTTTTTTAATTTCCAGAAAATATAATTTTTTTTTTGTTTTTCCAGGCTTATTTTTAATAAGTTAATTAAAAATACTCAAAAGGGCATAAAAGTGTGATCTAAAGGCGGAATTTGCCATGGGGGTGCTCATTTTCTAACTTGGAGCACCCACTTAACCCCTAAACCCACTTTCCTAAGTTTTCGAGTAATTATTCATCTCCAAAATTAATTATTACTCGAAAATGGTAAAAAAGACCAAAAAATAAATAAAGTGAAAAATTCAGCAACACATAAAATAAAAGAAACATGTAGAAATTGAAATTTGTGAGTTGGCAAAGTAAAGTAGAAACATTTCGAACGTTTCTAAAACGCTTTTGAGTGGTTTTCTTGGCAAGTATTGACAAGTAAAAGTTTCCTCGTCTAAAAAAAGGGCACATTCTCCAAAAAAAATGGATGTATCCATTATGAGATGGCATGAGTTTTAGCAAGTGGCGCTTTTTCTACGAGATGTTTCCATTGTACAAGCCTCGAACAACTCATTCCAACTCATTTCCAAGTCATGCCAAGGAAGCAAGTGCATTCTCTCTTGGGCAAGTGCCACCCCCCCCTCTTGGTCATATTTTTCTATATAAGCAAGGCATTGCTCCATTATTTAGAGAATGAAGCATTGAACCTCTGCCCTTGTTATTTTGCTTGATCATTTGATCACATGGTAATGAAATATTTTTGAAGGCTTTGGAGGCCAAATGTTGTGCAACCTTTCCCTTTGATGTGTTTTTTTACGAAGTTTTGAGGTGATGTCCAGCTAGTCATTAATTACTTTGCAATAATTGTTGATTTATCCAGCTTAGAGGGTTATTCCAAAACACGTAGAATAAGCATTCATTGTCTTTGATTTGCTTATTAATGCTAGATTAATTAGAGATAATGAAGCAGCAGGTATAATGTCCCCTTTTTGGAATTTTATTAAAATGCCCAATTTTCCAATTTTTTCACAATTTTGGCTCTTGACTATTTTCTAGTGTCTTGGTCTCCAAATCAGCCCAATTGCTACAAAATCTTCAAAGAAGGTGTATTACTGATATAATAACTTAATTATTATGTTCAGGGATGTATTATGGTCCTCCAATCAGTTCTACAAGTCTATATCAAATTCTGAATAAGATAGATGAATTTACTAGCAATTTTGGGGCTCAAATCCCTCCCGGGTAATTGTCGGAATGGCTTCCCAAATGTACATAAACTCACTCAAATTATCAAATTGAAGCAGGGGATGTGTAGAAGACATTATCAAAGACTCATATGCAGAACCAATCGAACTCCCATGGATGTTATCACTTCCTTCAATCAGATATAAGAAACTAGTTTTGGACCCTTGGGGAAATGAGATGTAGTTTGCCCCAAATGTTATGAAATTCGACCTAATGGCCACAAATTCTCAGTTACAAACCATGAAACCCATAATATACTTTAATTACAGTTCATTCATTCATAAATCATCAATGGTGCACACATATATTCGATTCCATCAAGATTGCAAGAGTTTACAACAAGGTATTGGAGAAATGGCATTGTTTCTTCAATATTGGACAATAATACATGAGATATCTTGGATTTTCGACCTGAGATCTTTCTGAAATTAAAGAACAGAGCATTTACATCAGAATACAAAATACTAGAGCAAGAGAAGCTCCCTCAAAGAGATGAATAGCTCACCAAGTGCACCTCACTCCATAGAGCTGAAATATGGTGAGAAAACTTGAGATGAATGGAAGGACAAGCTGATATTGAGATGTCCATGAAATTCCTGTAGCTTGCACCTGCAAATAAGACTCCATTAAAGCTCCATTAAAGACCTGAGTGGCCTTTCCAAACACCAACTAGGATGGGAATCTTTCACCCTCGAAATTGGCTTAAGCAAGAAAACTAGTCATCCACTAGCTCTCACAATTCACAAATGAGCAAAAGCTTCTTTTCATGGTTGATCCCTGTAATTTATAAACATTATTAGTCTTCTAAGGTTCCAAATCCATCCATTAACCAAAGCCAAGTCGAATTGGTGTGGCTGCTCATGCTATGCCATGTGGCCTCTCTCTTCACCTTCCCTCTTCTCCCAAATTTGAGTAGGAACCTCTTGGCCTTCTCCAACTCCCAAATTCAACCTCTAAGATGCTCTATTCAGTCCTAACATGTCAGTATGTCAGTATGTCAACCTTCATATCTGACTTGTGTCATAACTGTCATAGAATCTCCATCATTGGTGTCATAAATGTCATAAATGTAAGGGGAATCTAGCCAAGTGTCCATGAAACTCTCATTTGGCTCTTCCTCTCCCATGTAAGTTACAATTCATCCCAAATTCGACCTATGAAGTATATAGACAAGTATATTAACCTCATAATCCATCCCAAAACATTAGGCTTCCCATAGATTCAAAATTACAAGAGGAGGATGCCATTTAACATAGGAATTCTAGCTTGAGTGGGCCCCATAGTCTCCATGTGTCTCCATTCTCCATAACCATTTCAATTTTCTCTTGTATTTATTTAATAAGCTACATTATTAAATATTTATCCTCTTCTAATGTCTACACATCATTTATTATCCCCCTTATTCCAAATCTCAAAGCTTCCACCCCCAACCTAGAAAACTAGTGATTTTCCTCCTTGGCAATTATTTGACTTCAAGCATCCCTTTGACAACTTTCATGAATATGGAAAATGTGATTTGGCCATTGTGACCCAATGCAAAATTTGGAACATTACAGTAGATGTATTCAGTTGTACTAATGCCTTTCTAATCTTTGTTGATTACGCATTCTGGATTTAATCTCTTTTGGCAAGTGTTTGTGACAGTGCAGGATAGGTGACTGAAGGAGGAAGTTGAGCTCAGTTGCTTCTTCATCCATCTTTAGTTTTTCTTGATTCATTTTGCTTAACTTCGTTGGGTTGCAAGCACATCCGATCTTCTTTCTTTCAAAACTAGAGTTGGTTCCCATTTCTTCTACCTTCAAAAAACTTAAAATTTCTTGGCTACCAGTCTTTTTAATTTTCAGATCTCTCTTTATTCTTAAAGTTAAATCTTATTTCAAATTTGATATATATGTTTAGATCTCAATTTTAAAACATATTTTTGTAGATCTAACATATCTAGCTTCTCAATTTTTAAGTAATCTAATAGTAAATTTTAATGATTTGAATAAGAAGTTCGTATATTGATTTTTAATTGACTATCTAGCAAAATTTAAAGTACTTTAATTGGCTGCCCCAACAGGCAAGCCAAGATCCCAACAAAAGCTTGCTTTCCTTGGTTCCTTTAATTGTTTTTATCATAGTTTAACTTAGTCTAATTTTTGTAATTTTTTAAAGGTTGTCCAAAGACACTTTTAAATTGTTTTTGGGCATCTTTCATCACTAATAGCTTGTTGTTTTTGCAGCATTGATGAACAGATAGGAGAAGACTGGCAAAAATTTGAACTTTTAGACCATCTGAAGCACCCTAGACGCTCCTACCTTCTTCTAATAAAAATTTCCAATAAAGTGTAAGCTTAGTGATCCTATTTTTCAAAGAATCACAAGCATTTCTGATCTTGTAATAATTAATAATAAAAAGAGCAAGTGGGTGGGATTTGTAGTCTCTTTTCTTGGAGTGATTTTTCTGTTTTTCTTGTAGATCTTAATTAACACAAACACAATCATCTTAACAGGCTATATACTTTATTTTACAAGTAAATTTAGTTTAAAGTTGCTTTAAATTTATTAGTTTTGTAAAGAACGCTAACCCGCTACGATTTTTCCTAGTACCGAAAGGGAAAAGAAAATCATAGTGTAGTAATTAGTCTCATAAGTTTATTTATATTTACACAAGCACACAATCCATCCTAGAAGAGTTGTATCGTTTTGTACTTTGCCTTTTTTTGAATTGGAACAAACATTTGCTTCTTCCGTGTATACTCTACCCCTTGTAGCTTTGTCCGACTCCTGGGGATATCAAAAGCGGAAGTGTGCATTAATTAATTACTCGCATTTAATTTTAATCAACTCACCTTAATAAAATTAACATCCCCTAAACATTACGAAAATCCGACGTAAACGAGTTTGGTGAATAGTGGGCAAATTCTTCGGGGAAAGCGGGAACAACTAGCAAGTTACCATGGGGTCCCATTAGGCTACATCCTTGTTGGTGTAGTGTTGAACACCCCCTCACGACTCCATTTAGCCCACATTTTCCCATGCGAAGCCACTTTTCTCAAAATCCGGACATATTCCCCGTACCATCCGGTATATCAGGAATCCCCTCTCTCCTTTAATCAATTCATCTTCTAATAATAAAATTGACCAAGAACACAATTGCAAAACATTTACTTTACAACAGCATTCTCTTTGACTCCACGGTACTGGTCTTTAATATTTATTTTCTTAAACAAGTTAAGCTACATTTTGTCATGATTATTCTATTTCATATATGGTGTATAGTTGATTTAATTGTGCGATTGTCTTGATTAATATATTAACCTTCAGACTCCTAAACAACAATTTTTCATCCAACACAACCAAGTACCTAAAGTCTTAGTAATATTAATAGGGTCTACCCCCCCTTGGCTTCATTAGGAGTTAAGCCTAAACAGAGGAGTCAAGATCAAGTGACAGTACTTGACTCAAGACTTGCCCCCAAGGACGCACCAAGCAGCTTGAAGATTTCTACTGTGTTAACCCCAAGTGCGTAAGAGGCGGCAACACACCCTTCCTCCCCTTTGTCCTTGAGTAGTATCCCTTGACGATTGAGCCATAAGTTCAGTAAGATGAATGTGAAAGAACATTGTTGTTCTGAAATGAGAACAAAATAATGACAATCTGTAGATGCAATTTAGTGTTATGTTCACCGAAATCCTTCTCTGATGAGATTTCAACTAAAAATTGTGATTACAATGAGGCAAAACATCCCTTTCAACCAGTCCTCCGCACTTTTTTCCCATCCCAACAAACCCAACTCACAGGAAGGATGAATTGGCACATCAGTGAGTCTGATTCATCGGGTTTATGACAAGCTATGTGTAGGGAGTGGGGTGAGAGGGGGGCAAGGTTACAAAAAACGAACCGGTGGTCGAACCGGCCAACCCGTCGACCCTGAAAACCGGAACCGGATCGAAACCGGGAAAAAAACCGGACCACCAAAATTACAAAAAATACCTAAATTTTGAAAAATTATATATATATTCATGTGAATCCGAACCATTATACACGAATTTGCAAGAAGGGCTCTTTTTATGTGCCATACTAAGCATATTTCACTAGAACCTTCCCCACTCAAATAACTTTTTTATTTAAAAAAAAAATTAAAAATACCCTTTTAAGTGTTGTTGTACAATAATGAATGGAACTCATCAAAACTAGAACCGGTAAAACCGGTCAAAACTGGACTGAAACCAGTAAAACCAGTCAAAACCGGACTGAAACCAGTAAAACCAGTCAAAACCGGCCAGTTCCGTACGGAACTGGTCATTTCCAGTTTGAGACACTTGTTTTACCCGGTGAGGCCCTGAAACCGGTCAGACCGGCCGGTTTTACCGTTTCCAGTCCGGGAGGGGGGAGGTGAACCATACCAGGTAAGGTAGGTTCTAAAAGATCAGATTTAGTTAGATTTTCAAACAGGATTAGAGTAGTCTTCAGCTGAGAACAGAAACCTGTACTTTAATTCTAGTTTGAGGCAAAACGCAGGTACACCAAAATTTGAGCCTTACCAAGAGATCAAACCGTTGGCTCCTCTATAATGGAGATTCTGATGTGGACAGAATCTTCATAGAGCTTATCCTCATTCTGAAATTCATCACTATCTGGTTTTCTTCATTACATAATGTGATCTTAGGATTGATAACAGGATGCTGTGCTCTGAAAAGGTTATCTATGTTGAGAACCATTATAGGACAAATGATCAATTTCGGCAACTCAGATCAAATTTAACATTGCTATTTTGCAGAATAAATTCTGATCATTATTTTCTTCCATATTTCTGCTAATGGCCAGTAATTTCCTTACCAACCTGATGTTCATTGTGAAGACATTAATGTGTCTCTGCCTTATCTTCACATTATATAATTATTGACAACTGTGGCAAGTCATTACAAATATATTAAAATCCAGTGTTCTCACTGTAAAACTTCGTATTACCACATATCTGTAGACTTTGAATTTTGACCTCACTCCAGTACTAACATTGCTTCATGTGTCTGTGTAGGTCCCCTTGCTTGTGATTGTTGTTTTTATAATGCCTTCTTAAATGCAAGCCTAATAAAATCACAACGGTGCATCCTTGTCGGGGATTTCATTCCATGGTAATATCACTAGTACTTCTTCCATCTTCTAGCTATGTTACTTGTCCTGTTGAGCGCATTTAGCAATTTGTGAACCCTTTTCTTTTCTGCCTTTTTTCTAAGGTTAGTTCCCAGAATTACTTGGTTCAAGTTTCCATATTCGACTCAAATACATGGTCACATTCAAAATGGCCTACTTTTGAGTCTTGACCTCCACAATCAACATATGCTACCACTGATGTGTATTCTAAGTTCTTGGATCATCGTCATTCACATCACAACCTACACCATCACTGACTGCATTTTCAACTGCAAGTGTCCACTGACAATAATGATGTCCATTCAAAATTAACAGATCTCCATCCACACAATAATCACATTTTCCAAGGCTCATATATGCTGTACTAATGAAAATTTAAAGAGAAAGCTACATACTCCTAATGCCATATTTGATTAAACGGCAAAGCATAACCTTGCACTCAATTACTGCCATTGATAATAACTAATTATATGGATGAGAAAACTATATCTTTTATATATTTCGAAATATCAAGGCTGACCAGAATATAAAGAAAATGAAAATTAGATATAAACCAATTGTGTCTCATTAAATGGAATTACTGTTTAAATAGGTACATAAGGTGCCCACTGTCCACCTAAGAGATTAGATTCAAATATCTGAGACTGACAAATCAGAATCAATTCATCGCTGCATATAACCTTGTTAGATTGTGTAGTTTCAGTACACTCTGTATTGCATTTTATCCACATTAACTGTGTCCACACAGAATATATGAATCCCACTAATCCACAAATGCAAATCAATATGTAACAATAATATCACGACGGCTAAATATGGAGAATGAAATTGGCAAGATACGACCTCTGTATCAATCACTATCTATATCTGTAAATGTGTGTGTGTATGTGTGGAGAGAGCATGAGAGATCAAATAATTAACATGCTATACTATGCAAACATGTATGTCATTTTGCATTCTAGGCTGTTTGTGTATCCTTGGACTACCCTTCACGCCTTACTGGCCTACAGGGGTAATGCCATGGGCTATCCAAGCTCACAAGATTCTTATCATGGAAGTATAAGAGCTCATACCTATTATCTTCATAAGTGTAATTGAATGGGTAGGCGTATTTTTAGTGTGTGAATATGTATTTCAGTACATTAGATCAAGCATTTAAAATTTTAAATAATTTTTAATTAATAAAATGTCAATCCACAAGTAGTCAAATAGTTGCACCACTTAGATTATAAATGCAACGAACGGGTCACAAATGCAAACACTCTTCCATCCAGAAAGAAAATTTATGATATTCTAAAACAGCTAATGCAAAATCAATACCTCATCCTCCACTTGTTGAACTCCAAAAGTATGCTCCACTTCTGTAAAGGGTGTATCTACTTTTGTCTCTGTCGCAGATGTAGAAACAGGTGACAGAGAATGAGAAGAGGACCCATCGTCAGTGAAGGATGCAATTTCTGCTTCCTCTGCATCTTCATCACTCAATAATGCAGCAGCTAAGGAATCTCTGGCATCCTTGTCCAGAGAAGTCCTATTTGAAAGGGGATCCCTTGATGAGGAGCTAGGACTCATATAGACTTGTGCCCCCTCACTGTCAAGGCCATCAGACACACTGTTTCTATAATATGGACCAATGCTGAAGAACAAAGATGTTTGCCCTACATTTCTTGGGCCTCTCTTCATGCTGAGGGGAACACTGGTGCTAACAGAGCTTTTGAGAATCCCATAATCAGCTAGGTCTACCACAGCACTTCCCAAAAGCTTCCCTTTCAAGATTCTTTCATTTTTAGTTTCATATAAGTTCAATTCTAAAAACTTCTTCTGAAATTTATCATCATCTTTCATTTTACCAGCCTTGTTAGAAGATTCCCTAAACAAAGTAACAGGGAATAGAAAGGACTCGTTAAAATACATCTGTCCTTCACCAACATCTGGCCCACTTAGAGGTGTAACCCTTCTGGTACTTCCAGAGTGCTTAGAGCCCATTTCCCAGTGCAGAATCACTGGTGTTTCATATATCGAGGACTGGGAAGGTGGCCAGGGCTTGATCTCTTGCAAATTGATTACATAATTGACCTGGACAGATGGCACTCTCGTACCTTTTGATCTAAGTCCAAGCACCATGGCTATCGAGCTAAATTCTTGGCCAATGCTTGGCCACAATTAGATGCTGGGAGATTTGCAATGAACATAAAACATAGCTTCCTTCTTCCCACGGCCCTATTGCATCCCAATCATATTAAATGCACCTTCTCATTAACAGTGTCTGTCAATCTGAAATATTGAACCCAATGCTATCTACAGTGGACAAGATGGTGAAATAACACACCCAGTTAGGCAAGAAAGATACAAGCATATAAACAGGGAAAAATATAAAAAACCTAAAATCCTCCGCATTTAATGGAACGCTAAATGGTGACAAAAGAAGCATTCAGTAGGTGGAATATTGGACTATCAACATTTGCTCACAGCACGGCACAAAAAGTGCTGCTTTCTATTCACTAGCTACAGATCAAACAAAAGCTTGCAATTTATCTGCAGGCTTTTAGTGGGGAAAATGAATGGAGCACCAAAGAATGCATCATCTTCACAGGCCAGACCAAGAACTAGGAGATCAGTGGTCACTCTTTTCATTCTGGGTAGATAAGGTAGGGAAATCGAGGGAGGGAGGGATTGTACCATTCCATTGGACCCTTTTCATGCCTGGTTTTCCTTGATCCTTAGGAAGCACAGCAGCATCAAATCAATAGGAACAGCAATCCTTTTGATATAGGTTATGCCTTACGTTTGTTCCCCGGCCAGTGATACAAAACATATACCATGGAAGAAACTGAGAAGGAAATTCTTACAACTAAACATACAAACACTCTACATATAAGATCTAGTTTGGATTTGTTACAAGAAAAGTTAACATGATAAGCGATTGAACCCCATAGTCTTGACGCTATACATACATAAACTCCGGCAATGTCGCTTATTCATCAAGAGCTTCCTGTTTCCAAACAGGCAGCAAAGAACCGAGGCTTTAAAAAATGTATAATTCCGCAACTCGCGAGGTACAAAGCCCCAAATACAAACTCGCGGGGTACCAAATATATCTGTAATGACGAATCTCTTGACAAATATAACCATAACCGACCACTTTTACATAGGAGTACCAAATATATCTGTATTGACGAATCTCTTAATAAATATAACAATAAGCGACCACTTTTACATACACTGATGGGAAAACGCAAATGAAGCCACTTCTAACAAATACCCATTTCGAAAATGTACCTCAGAGATCAATGACGAAATAGAGACGCGAGGGAGGAAACAAAGCTGGACTCGTTATCCATTGCACGCATTTAACAGGTAAAAGCATTATTAGCTAAAACACTTCTAGCTTAATAATGCTTAATTACAGTGGATTTGTCAGAAACGAAAACGATGAAAAATACAAGTGAAATATCGGGATTCAAGAATTAAAGTTCTTTCCTGAAACGAAATCGCCAGACAAGAAGCCCGAGAAAACAGGCACAAAGGGATTAGAAATGAAAAAGCGACAAACGAACTGATACTACGTCTGGTGCTGCTAAACGTTGACAAAAAATAGTAGATCTGCAGTCCAAGAACAAATGAAACAAAATGAAACAGTGCTCTGTAGATACGGACCTCGTTACCAAACTATCTGACAAATAGCTTCGTGGGCAAGTGTCAAATTCCCCACTTACGGAACCGTCAGACAATGCTGGAAAGGAGAAAGGGAATAAACGCTGAATGCATGTCAAATTCCACCCAAATTCTCATATTTTTGCATCAAGTCGCCAAAATGCCTCACAGTAAGCACGAAAGAGAGCAGGAAACGCACGCAGATTTGATCCAGAAAAATTAGCAAAGCAGAGATCATTTATAGCCTACTGAATTTAGTATGGAAGACATGTGTTAAAAATAGGACAGAGGAATAAGAAACGCCAGCTGCCCGAGACTGGATCCGAAGCTTACCGAATGGGTCCAAATTTGACAGCATTGGATTGAAAAGAATCAGAATACTGTTCATTGCAGACACACTACGCATGTTCTTCCTCGTTCATTGCTCCATCTCCCTGTCTGCATACTTTTGACGGGCAGCTGCTCGGGCTGCCATGCCATGCCAATATTTATTTATTTATTTATTTGCAGAATCCGTATCCGTATTCGTAGCCGTGAGCTTCCAGGTCGAGCAGACGCAGCTCAGCTTAGCTCATGAGCTGAATTCGACGCTGTTCATCGGAAAAGGAAAAATGTTACCGCAGTTAAACCTCAGGCGAATTCATTGTTATCGCCCGGCCGACACAGACCCGTCTCGTTTACGCTGCTTACCAGCGCCGCCAACTGGTGCTGTTAGCGTGACTGGTGGTTTCTTTCATTATTCCCTAACCGCTGTCGGTGCCGACACCCTTCAACCGCGTTCGGTGAGGATTGATTATTGTTATCTGTTTGTTTTTTTTAGTTTCTCGGTTGTTCAACTTGAAATTCGTATTTTCAAAGCAAAGCAAAGAAAAATAGTAAATTAAATCTATTGGTATGCGGTTATGTGTGGACGACACATTGCCCCGAGGGAGGGTGATGTGTCCATGTAATGGTAGGTCGGACCGTAGGAGCCTTCGTCCCCATCACACTCTACATCTACGGACATGTCTTTCTTTTTGCTCTTAACATATTAATCAATTAAGTAATTCAACTCTAAATACTATATATATTAAAATAGATCCTAGTTCAGAATTAACATATTATTTATGAGAATTAAATTTTATATATAATTTTAACTTTACCATTCATCTATATAATATATTGGAATGCACTTAAGAATTTAACATATTATTTATTATTTATGAGAGTTAAATTTGGGTATGAAAAATCGTATTCTTCAATATTATGTAGGTTAGATTGAATTGACTTGTCATTTGGCATATACATAGGTATATTATGTATATTATGTGATTAAATTGAATTGATTTATTACTGAGTATATATATATATATGAATTCAATTCAATTTATTTTTATGTTTTTATGATTTTGTTTATGAAAGAGGGTTTTAAATATGGAGTCTAACTTTAAAGGGATTGTTATGTATTGAAATAGACTCTAACAAAGAATGTAGCTACATAGATGAAGAAGTTAAGTGGGTTGTGTATATCTCGACTCTTGCTTAGTCATAAGTTATTGGTATATCTATCTTGTTAGTTTTTGGATATATCATTGGGTTATAATGGCAGTCACCAACTCTGAACCTAGGCCTCATCCAAGTAATCCCAACAAGTTACTAATTCCCATTGTTAAAAAACAAATGGTTGATTTCTTGTATGTAGTATACTGAATTTCATAGTCTCCTATCATTTGAGGTCTTCTCACCATTGTTGACCTACTAAGAATTGTCCTCAAAGTAAACATTGTCATGGATAGATTTTATTGAAACTTCTTACCTACATTCTGAGAGATTACAGATTGTTGGCCACATTTTTAAAACAACAAGTGAACAAGTCTTGGGAGTTTGTATGACCTATTCAGCAACATCGCTTATAGAGAGTTTTCTATTCTGGAAATTTGACCTTTGGAGTATATGCCATTGTATTAAAATCCTTCACTTTTTTGTAATTTAATTATTTAGAATACTCCCATGATTTGGGTGTCCAATGGAGGAAGGGAGGGCTTGAGGATGCCATCGTACATAGAAATTACCTCAAGTTGCTCCCATGCCCCAAAATTACGAGGAATAGAAAATTGAAGTAGGAGTGGGACAACTACCCACCTAAATTGTCCTCCATGCAAAGGAGGTCTCTAGAACTTGATTGTGGATATAGGGAAGCGAAGGCAATCATGGTCACCTAGTGTGGATCCCTAGTGAAGGATGAAGTAATGGTAATTCACTTCCCAACTGTTAAGTTTCATGATTAATGCTTGGAATGGAAAAGTTGCAAGGTAAGGTCAGTCAATTCGACAAGCAACAACATTATTTGTGGTATGAGAATGTGGAAACTATAGGGATCGAGTGGATTTTCTTCTATGCAAACCCCCTTTGTAGAGGGGTCCAAGCAAGGCATTAATTAGAAAGATTCCAGGGGCAAGCACTAAGGGCTTCCAGAGTTGTGGTGAGAAAAAGCCTTACACAAGGGTAACCATGGTCTGTAAAACTCATGGAGCGAGTGGTTGCGAAGGACGTAAGGAAAGAGGTTTTAGCTTTCCATGAATCATGAAGGATGTTGAGGCTAATGTTGTCTAATTCCACCAAGACGTTCCCATAACAATTCAAAAGGGAATCAAGAAAACTGAAAACTAGATTAAGCAAGAAAAAAAGATTAAAAATGATGAAGAAATTTATAAAGACAAAGTATTAAATTCCTGATATAAGAAACACTCACACCAAAGATACAAATTACTTTCAAACAATTTTATTATACTAACACACAAAATATTTATCAAATTAAATTTTATTAGATCATAATGAAAAAAATTATTATGCAAATGGATAAACTCCATAACAAACTAAAATAATTAAAAAAAAATCAAAAATCAAATAAAACAAACAATAATAAAAACCAACTTGATCACCAAAACAACTACATGCTTGGTGTTCGCAAAAAAGAGAAGCACCCACCATGTACCCCTCTATCTATGTTTCTAGTGATGAGAACATTCCTCGAGCTATGTACCATACACCATACAAATCATTTTGAAACAAAAAGCCTGAAGTAGTTCTAATATGCACCGATAATTATAAGATCACGTGATTTTACGATGTATAAAATACATTCAGAACCAATGTGTGTCTATCACAAATTATTTTTTGGATGGGTGACTACCACAATTTGTCGTTAATATCCAACTGTAGTTGACACATAATCTAATCATTCGAAAAGACACAACTTTAGAAAAGGCTTATTGCTTTAATTCAACCAATAGCAGTTTCTAATCCTATGTCCAACCACACTGTTAATCCTCATTTGCAATTTTGATCCATGCTTTACAACTAATATCAATCCATGAAACTACGTGCAAACGTCAAATCACAATACTAACAATGCAAATATGTTCGGCCCTTCCATTCAAAACCCCTATAACTCTTGCAAATACTATTGTTAAGGACATCATTACATAGTTTGATATTAGACTTTACTAAACATGGGTTAGGATCTATGTTCATAGCCCCAAGAAAACCATTCTTTATGTTAAGTGTCACATCCTAAATTTTTTTAAATAAGTATTCAAATTTGGACGGCTAAAGTATATATATGAATGAGATTTTTAAAACAATTTCATATTTCATTAAACTATAATTTTAAAATTAAATTAAATTAAAATAAAATTTTATATATATAACTATAATTTTAAAATTAATTAAAAATTATATTTAATAAAAAAAAACTATTTCTTAATATTCTAAGAAATCAAAGAAATATTGTCAATACATACAAGTTATCGTCATTATAGAAGGAATAATGAAGGAATCGTTAAATACTTCATCATAGTTAATATAAACTAAAGTGGCATAACACATATCTCCACTCCACCCTTACACCACATACCCAACCAAAAGGCATTCAAGTTGATATATAGCATTCCTCCAAAAAGACTAAATACCAAAAGCATAACAAAAAAAACTTTATATTCATTTCGAGAAACAACAAAAAAAAATATAATATAAGAAAAGAGATTGACCCCTCATGGGATAAGGCTTCTTCAACATCCTCTTCAAAAAATAAAAATACCCTTTGCAGACTCCACAACATTCTTTGAGAGAAGATTTGTCTTTGTGTTTTAAGACTTGTAGATATGGGAAAATGACACACTGGAGAAGAAAGTCAATCGTTTGATTATCTGACACCAAGAGTTTAAAGATAAAATTTGAAGGTTGTATATTCCATTTTCCCATTGAATAATAGCTTGTGAGTCGCCAAAAACCTGTAAAGCAGTAATACCATTAATCTCTGTAAACTAAAGCAAGCACCATAAAGCCAACAACTCGGCTTTAGTGTTTGTCCCTATACCACCACCCATCTACAACTTGAAATAATGCTCTTCATTTATTCTTAGGATCGTTCCACAACCATAGGAGCCAACTTGAGTAGCTCCATCAAAAAAGCCTATAGCAAAATAATAAGATAAAATTGGAGTTGTAATCTTTCCAGTCATCTTATGAATTTCTTCTAAAGAAAAATCCCTATACAATCTCAAAACATTCTAGCAACAAACATGTAAGTTAGGCTCATATCCTTCAAACAACACTCGATTTCTCATATTCCAAAAAGCCCAAGACACAAATATAGGAATATTTTTACGGTTTGACACCATTTTTCTCCAACTGCTAACATTCTCTTCAATACTCATAATACCCTCTTTCGTGTGTGTGTGTGTGTGTCTTATAAAATTATTAAAATTAGATAATAACAATAAGATGTGATATTTATATATGTGAGAGAGTTATAGTGTACATGAATTTATTTTACTACCAGCATAGATCCATTTAAAACTCAATTCTATCAAGCACTGAGAGGGATCCAATTTCTTGAGGTGTAATTTTTTTTTTACCTTAAGTTTTTACAGATTAAAAATTTACATATATAGAAATTTGATCCCTCTCGATTGGTGTAAACATATCGTTTAATTACTTTTCATCGGGTTTTAATTTTTGCGCCGAGAGGGGCTCTCCAGCCCAGTATGGGGGAGATGTTGTCACGTTTGTGTGTGACGCTTTAATAAAATAATAATAAATTTTATACCCAACATGTTGGCCTACACAAAATTAAAATTAAAAGTCATGTCGTTTCCATTCTAAATCTCTTATCCTTTGTATAAATAAAACAAAGAATATTGATATGAAATAAATAAATAAATAAATAAAAATTTATTGCCCAACTACTCGTGGAAATGCTTTTCTCATGCAAATTACTTGCCCAACTACTAGTCTAAATGCTTTTCTCTTTCAAGCAAAGTTTAATTGATGGTGGTTTCCAAGAAACCATGGGTTGCCTTGGTTGTTGAAAATATATAAATATTTGATTATACCATTGGTTTAGTTGATGGTGGTTTCGGTGGTGAAAATATATAAATATTTGATTATACCACTAGTTTAATTGATGGTGATTTGCGAGAAACCATGGGCTGCCTTGGGTGTTGAAAATACATAAATGCAAAGTCAAATCCTCATTAAAAGCATGTTTTATATTTTCATCCAAAGGCACGTATATTAATAAATAAATAAATAAGGCAATAAATAAACCTCTCATAAGGTATTGTACAAGAAAAAAAAAAAAAAAAAAAAAATTAGAAGAAAAAATAGCAGTTCCTTGATATTCATTAGAATCAAAGGCAACGATATACGTATCTCTGATACTAGGTATCATATCCAGCAAAAACACACAAACAATGCTCAATAGATTGAGCATCCAACCGTGCTAAGAGATAATATTGCTATAAGACAAAAAAACTTCATCAAATAACACCCTATAACAGAGCTTACATAAAGGTGCAAAAAACACCCATACAAAAATTGCTCAAGAGAGCAAAGTACAGAAAAACGGACAAAGAGAACCCGAAACAGACTATACCACCAAAACAGGGGGCAAGATACTCATCCATCAACAGAGTAAACACGTAGTTGCACGAGATCCTTCGTCTTCGAGACAGGAGGGCCTCCGACCCTCCACAGTAACCGTTGCAGGTAGAAAGCAACGTCGTCACCGCAGGAAGAAAGAACCTCCTCGCAGACACCGCCATAGGGAATGGCTCCCGTCGCCGCCACAGAGAATGGCATTCCCCCAACAAATAGAAACGCGTCGTCGCAGGTGAGGGAACCACCACCGATTCTTGGCAGGAATGAGAACCAAAACCCAACACAAACCGCAAAGGATCGTCAACTCACAGCAGAAAAAAAACACCGCTGTCGCCGCCACAGTAAGGAATGCTGCGCAACCAGGAAGAGCACTGTCTTCATTTGCTCACACAGCAAAAGCCCGGTCTGTCGCCTCTAAGCAAAAAAAACTGTCGTCACTGCCACAGTAAAAAGAACACCGCTAAACTAGGAAGAGCACAGACGCCATATGCTCACACATCATAAGCTCGGGGCCGACCCAAGAGCTCCGACTCCTTAATGCAAAAAAAGGGAGGCGGCTAGGGCTGAAACCCTAGCCGCCATTCACTGGATAAGTTTGCCTCAACCAAATTCGATCAATTGCACTGAAGAAAAAAAAGTTTTCAAGAGAGGTTTGCACCTCCAGAGATTGATCCCTCTCGACGCTTGATAGAGCCTAGGATTTGGATCTACGCTGGTTTAATTACTTTTCATTAGGTTTTAATTTATTTAATTACTTTTCATTAGGTTTTAATTTATTTTGTGAGCCGACATGAATTTTTTTCATTTTTTTTTGTAGTGTCACGTTACAAAATGTTACACGTTGCAACATCTCCCCCATACTATACTGTAAGCACCTCACTTCTCTCAATGCAATTATTAAATCATTAAGTTTTAAATCACTTTATTATAAGTGTTATTAAACCAGGGTAGATCCAAATCCTAGGCTCTATGAAGCGCCGAGAGGGATCAAATCTCTAGAGGTGCAAACCTCTTCTTAGGTATTGTACTCAATGAGCTATCAACTTTGGTGTGTCCTATATATATACATTGATTTGATTCAAACCAAAAGACACGTCTTTTTACTTAAGGTCCACATATAATATTTTTATTATTAATATTTAATATTATTTATGACCGGCATTTAATATTTTTTATTATTTTTTATTTTGTTAGGAATGAACATTACAACATCTCCCCATACATGGTTTTAAAACCATATGCAAGGCCCTCCTAAAACCATGGGTTGTTTAGGAGGCCTTGCATATGGTCTTATAACCATTTGCAAAGCCCTCCTAAACCATGTACAATAAAACCATGGGTTGTTTAGGAGGCCTTGCACATGGTTTTAAAACCATGTGCAAGGCCCTACTAAACCATGTACAATAAAACCATGGGTTGTTTAGAAGGCCTTGCACATGGTTTTAAAACCATGTGCAAGACCAACATTCTTTTGCGGATACTTCAATTTTTTATTTTTTATTATTTTGTTAGGTAGGAGCATTACAACATCTCCCCCATATTGTGTTTTTTTTCTGACCCACATTTTTTTTTCTCGTGTAATTAAATTTTTACTTTTTTATTGTTTTGTTAGGTAAGAAGATTACAACATCTCCCCCACATTAGGTTGTTTTTCTAGCCGACATTTATTTTGGCTTATAATCGAAATTTTATTTTTTATTAATAAAAATAACCTTATGTAACGTTACAAGATCTCCCCCATACTGGGCTGTAGAGCGCCTCTCGGTGCAATCACTTTTATTGAAATAATTAGTTATGAATTTTTATTACTTCCATTTCATATTTACTTTTTATTACAAATAATTTTGAATTTGTTATGTACAATTAATTTATTAAAAAAATAATAAATAAATTATTTAAACTTACTAAAAACAACTTTACATTTAACATTTTAAAAACAACTTTGCATTTAATACTTTAACTGTTTGTTTTGTTAGTTAGCAATTTGGATTAATGATAAAGGAAAAATACAAAGTAATTCAAGTTGGTCAGCCACTTGGGAAACTTGAATAGCAACAAAACATGAGGTTATCAAAATGGACTTTCAAAGCTCTATAACAACAGTTTTTTTTATGACCCCCTACTTAGCTAGCCTATGTTTATTTAGAGTACTATTGCAGTATTTAACACATAATTTCCAAATATAATGATGATAACATTAGTAAACAAAATGAAATGGAGCATGATCAAATCTAAGGGGAATGTTCCTCGTCAACAGAAACATAGACAAAGGGCCCCTCTTGGGATGAGGTAGATGGTGAGTGCTTCTCCTCGGAGCTTTCTCTGGAAACACCAAGCCTACAGTGGCTTTGGTTTTCAAGTTGACTTTGATTTCCATCTACATCATCTGATCCTTGAATTCTTTCTACAACTGCCTTAGTCGGTGTATGAGAGAGAAAATCACCATACAATGTTGTAAATGGTCATGCTTTCTATTCATAAAGTTTGCTTTATCAATTAATACATGCATGGTTCTGTGTGTTTGTGTGCACGCATGCAGTGGGGGGAATTTTATGAACTTCTTTTAGAATATTTGGATGGAGAATAGTCCAATTGTCGATTATAATAATTGTTGGTAACTCCAAGGGTTTCAATTCAATTTGAACTTATGATCCATGGTTTCTCCATCAACAATATACCTTGGGTGGATGGTCAATCGATTCAACAAACCTTTAAGATTATATGTAAATGTATACCTATAAGGTAAAGTTTTATTTTAAAAGAATAAAATAAAAGAGTGGTCATCATCTAAATAAGTAAAGCTAGCATTGAAGTTTTAAATGCTAATGAAACTACCTTAGATCACTCATCGTAAATATAATGCCCCTTAGCAACATAAAGCATAAGCTAATTATCTCAAAAGGATTGTCACTAAAGCACAAAAATACACAACATTAAACATTAAAGAAGTTAAATTATTCAGCCACAAAAATCAAACCCACATTAGTTGGAGGATCATCACTGGCATTTTTAGAGGACCCTTACCTAGTCATTGTCACGTCCCCACCCCTCTACGCGACGGAGATAGGACGCAACTACGTTGTTCTTAACATAATGACTGGGCAATCTAGCCCCATGAACATGATAAAGAAAATGCATTGAAATAAAACATACACATATGCATAACAAATGCAATTATACAGCAGAAGCAAATCATCCATTCAAGCATTCAATGTGTTCATAAATCATAAAATAAATACAATTGCAAAGGTTAAATACACAAGAAATAGTTATCTTGAAAAGAAGCTTCCCCACAACTAGCTATGTCGCTGCAATGTTCCACCCAACCATAGGTCAGTGTGCTCATCAATTTATTAGCACGACTGCCACCCTCGAGCTGGGCATGATTCCCACAAGGAATAAGGGAACAACAGACTTACACACAGCAAGACCATACATCCACAGTCAAGCCAACACACAGTTGGGTTTCATAGACTGCTAAGGAAACAAGCCAATAACATACGGGTTCCTTGGGCTTACTCAGCCAAGCCAACAATCACACCCAAACACATTCAACCATCTAACAGATGCGCTCCTTGGACTTACTCAGGCAAGCCAACACAAGGATACCCTTCACAGCCAAATACAAGTTCTGGGTATGGACAAAAACACCCTGGGAACCAAAATCGAAAATGGTAATTGGGGAAAAACGACCTAGGTAAGAAAATTGTTTCAGGAAACATTTAATGGCTTCACATAGGCAAAATAGACCTCTACAAACCCCCCAGTTCATGGATTCAAATTCAAAAAACTTCTATGGCCTTACGGAAGCAAAGATGACCTTCCTAAACCCACAGATCGTGAATCTCTTATGGCCATTCACTCAACAATAACAAAAATGGAATTATGGACATGAAGGAGTGTGGAAACTACATAAATCGTGAGGGGAAAACACCCAGTAAGCTCAGTTGCGCGAGGGAGACAAATACGGCCTCTTAAAACCCCCAAATCGTGAATCCATGCTATACATGCACACAACTACAAAAAAACGACTTCCCAACCATGGAGAAAAATGGAACAACTGTAGAAAACATGAAAGAGGGAGCTCAACAAGCTTCAGCTGCGTGAGAGAGCCAAACGTGAATGCGTATGGGTGAGGAATGAAAGATGTGGGTGAATAATTGCTTGGGCATGCATTTTCAAGCATTTAGTTGCCCCATAAGTCAAAAACACGTTTTCCAAAAATGGGTGGCTTCCCAAATTCGAATTTGACTCCCATCCTCTTCACATCCCCATGCATTAACTAACTCAACCACTGTTGGGAGAAAATAAATGATTGGTCACAAAGAGACAAAAAAGGGTAGCTGACAGTTTTATGGATTCTCCCTTTGACATTTGGCTTTTCCACATTGGCTCAAGAGTTTGAATGTTTTCCCTCCCTATTCCTTGTGAAATCATGCCCCCAACTCTTTCATGTTGCGGCGCATAACTAGTTGTGGTATTTTAATTAATTTGCATTTCTACATGAAGTCTCAAAATATATTGTGCCCGGCTAGCACATAAACCATCGGCATCGATTTTAATCGTCAATACATAAACGTTAAATTGATGGCGAGACCTTTGCCTTGAGCTCCACACCATGATTAAATAACGATATTTACATCATATATAATTTAATGCAATAGGGGTCAAAATCGGGGTGTTACATTCCGCTCCCCCTTCAGTAGCATTGTCCTTAGTGCTTTACAAAATTGAACAAAAATGCTACTGGCACCGCCCTTAGTGCTCCACAGAACTGAACAAAATGGATGTGCCAATCGCATGGCATCCTCCAGCTCCCACGTAGCTGTATCACAACCGCGGTGCTTCCTCTGCACCTTTACCTATCCAATGGTACGATTTGGAACCCCTCCTTGGTTCCACTTCGTGGTGGTCTTGCATACGAACTTGTGTATGCTTTGCACTTGGATGCGGTTCATCCAATTAGTCAAGCTGCATCAAAAGCAACGTGAGTGACTAGATTAATTAGTCTTCACCTTCCCCAATTAACCACCATTAGGCAAAAATCCAACACCTTGATCAAACCGTAAATGGTGGAAAAATACCCAAAGGAAGTGGGAACTCATGGACAGTGACCTCGAGGCGCCGATATCTGTTACACCTTCGGGTGTATTATGAACATAGTCTCAGAGACTCCATTCAACCCACACATTCCTTACGGGTAGCTGTGAATCTTTATTTTTTAGACATACTCCAAGCACCCCTCGGGTATATCTAGAGTCCCCCCCTAGCCTAATTTAATCCATTCATATTTCACATTAACTTAAAACGTACCAAGAGGCAATCGCAAAACATTCACTCCAAGCACATACAAGTACATTTGATTATTTTATGACTCCATTTTTAAGGCATTGGTTATGTGTTTAAATCTTTTGATATATATATATATATATATTGTGTGTGTCAACATTGTGCTTTCTTATGCTCATTTTGTTATCTTGTCATCTATGGTTATTAATGTTTAATTTCAAACTCCTAAACAACTCATTCAGTCTAACATCATCATACTAAAGTAATTTGCCTTAGTAACTTAATAGGGTCTACCCCCCTTGGCTTCGTTAGGAGTTGAGCCTAAACGAAGGAGTCAAGAACAAGGTGACAGCCTTGACTTGAGACTTCCCCCAAGGACACACCGAGTGGCTTGAAGATTTCTTCCACGTTCCCCCCAGGTGTGTGAAAGGCGACAACACTTTTTTGGCGCCGTTGCCGAGGATAAATCGTTTTATTCTCGAGTACGACTTAGCTTAACTTTTTTCTAAACAACTAAAAAGATAAAAAAAATTGATTGATCTTGTCTTTAAAAAACATAAAAATTAAAACTCGATCCATTTGGCGACTCCACTGTCTAACATCCCTTCAAGAATTTACACTCGAAGAAACTGCCATCAATTATTCAATCCTCTCCCTGATCCCGAAAGGTTTATTAGGAAAAGATTGAATAGGCAGACCTCTCGTAGAAACCTTGAAAATTTAGGAGACCAATCCCTCTTAGATATCCATCACATATTTGTAAAGAATCATATTCACCAATCTTAAGAAATGACGGAATTATTCAAACCCCTTGACTTTTCTCAGATAGCAGGTGCTTCCCATGCCACTCCAAATGATGCTATCAAGAAGCTCCCCATATTTTAGGGCAGCAATGCCATCACTGCCAAGTCTCACCCTCGAAAGTTCAAAAAGCACCTTGTCAGTTATTGCAATGATGTTTCCCATGACCATGACGATGTCAAAATGAAGCTCTTTACTTTATCCTTAGAAGATGATGTTGGAGATGTTACCTTGATCTAGATGATAATACATATAAAACTCTTAGTGAATTCCAAGATGGTTTTAAGAAGAAATGGGGAGAAAAGAAGGAACCAAGACATTTGCTTGCTACCCTTCATAGCATAAAGAAGATGGAGAACGAAACCATGGATGAATTTAACACTAAATTTAGGCGTGTGGTTGTGGACCTTCCTAGAGATATCAAGCCAAAAGATGCCTCTATCCTCATATCTTACATTGAATATTTCACCGGTGACTTAAGGTACCAATTGAGAGACAAGGAACCGACCGACCTAAAAACTGCCCAGGAATTAACTGAGAAAATAGAAAAGAATATGCAATCTTCAGGAAAGTCCAACATTCTAGGTTAAACTAGGGGAAACACTTCCTACAACAAAGAGAAGGGTAAAGCCGCTGAATCAGAAGAAAAGGGAACTTATAAAGATCCCATGGAAAAGGTGAAAGACATGACAAAAAACTTGGTTTCTGGTCAAAACCAACTAATGGCAAATAATTCTACACAATTGAATCATATGCAAAATAGAATAATCACAATGGAAAGGAATAATGGACCTAGGAACTTTCAGCCTAAACATAATCAGATGTATCAAAAGAAAGCTCCTCAGCAAGAACCTAGGATTCCAAACTAGTTAGACTCAACTAACATGGTAGAGGAAGTAATTCCTTGGTGTAGACCTTGTGAACAATTCCACCAAGAAAGCACTTGTTATGTTGCAAACCAGGTTATGGAACATGGACTTCCTGAGGTCAGTAGTTAGGAAACAACGTCAAACGAGTATGATCATGTGTACATGGTAGGCCAAACCTACCCTTTATCGAACCAGCATTGGCAGCAGGCCGCGGATTACAGTTATGATAAGGACCTCCTTTCCAACTTATATGGTGAAATTCCTACTCCGGAAAGAATTCAGGAAATGAAGAAGGCTAGATTCAAGGGTACAGTTTATCAAAGAAAGGAGAAGCCATCACCATATAAACAATACAAGCCGAAGGTAACCACTCCTCCTCTCCCAGATCCTCCTGTTATCCTTGAATCAAATATTGACATGGGAGAATGGATAAGTAATGCTAAGATTCATGTTTATGCAACTGATGTCCTTAAAATTCCTGGTCAAAAAGAAAAGTTGATTAAAGCCATAGAGGATAGTCAAAGTAAAACTCATAATATTGTCGAAGAGGATCCTCTCCCTAATAATAATGTTATATTTGAATTTGACCATATTGAACCTATGGATATGCCTATAGTCCTCAACAGTGATGATCCGAGAAGAGAAGACCACCTGCCTTTTTATGTCTCTCTCTTAGTTGATAACCTTCTCCTTCATAACTGCATGTTAGATTCAGGTGCTTCATCAAATGTCATGACAAGAAAAATAAGGGAACAACTAAATCTAAGGGCCACCCGACCTTACCACAACGTTTGTGCAATGGATGCAAGAGAAGTTGAAGTGGTAGGGATAATCTTAAATCTACATGTTAAGTTGGCCAAGTATCCTGACATCGACATGTTGATGGATGTGGTAGTGATAGATGTTCCAGATAATTGGGGTATGTTGCTATCCAGAAAGTGGGCCAACTCTTAGTGGATACATTCAAATGGATTGGACATATGCTACTATGCCTGCGTCAGAAAACACTAGGGTGATTCTCCATAGAGAGAAGATAAGGAAACGACATGTAGAAAACCCTGAAAAGCCTGGAAATGAATTTGTTCATTTCACTGATAACTTTGGAAACTATGCTATCTTGTCAAACTTCGTGGCCCCTATTAAGGAAAACATTAAAGATGAAAGGATAGATGAGGTTTGGCAAATGTACTTTGACGGGGCTTATTCCAAAGTGGGAAAGGGTGTGGGCATCGTGATCATCTCTCCTTCAAATAAAGTTTACAACTTTGCTTTCATGTTAGAGTTTGAAGCATCAAACAATGTAGCTGAGTATGAGGCATTGCTTCTAGGGTTAAAAATTGCTAAAGACATGGGGATAAAGATGTTAAACATAAAAGGTGATTCAGACTTAGTTGTCCTCCAAATTAAGAATCAGTATCAGTGCAAAAATGATAGACTAAGGAATTATAGAAATGCCATATGGGACACCATGGAATGGTTTGATGCACTTAACATTCAAAAGGTCCCTAGAGAAATGAATGGGTTAGCAGACAAGTTGGCAGTAGCAACATCCACCCTCTAGCCATCAGATGAAATGATTAGCAGGAATGGAAAAATGGAAATTAATTTCAGACCTTCAATTCCAAATAATGTAGATCACTAGCAGGTGTTTAAAGTTGATGAGCAACTCTTGAGATTCATCCATAATCTCCAAGAGTTTGAAGGTTGCAAGATCAGTTATCAGCAAGAGGGTAAAGAGTATCAGGAATGCGAGGATAACGAAAGGAATCACATTCTGAGTAGCCTTATAGCTTTTGAAAATCTGTTTCATCGACATGATCGTCATAAAAACAAAAAAGAAGAAATAAAAATTGGGGATTATATGGAAATAAACATAGGAACTGATAAGGAACCCAAGTTAATAAAAATTGGAAAAGGTACTTTGGAAAAGGAAAGGAACAGTTTGATCAACTTAATCAAATAATATAGAGATGTGTTGGCCTTTAGTTATGATGAACCTAAAGCCTATCAGGAAGATGTGTTTCAACACACTATTCCCCTCACAAAAGAGGCTAAGGAGGTCAAGCCTTTCCGACAAAAACTTAGGCGATTAAATCCTAAGTTGGCCCCCATTGTGCGGAAAGAAATTCAGAATATGTTAGCAGTAGGGATCAAAGCACTTACAAGACATTCATTGTGGTGCTCCAACTTAGTTGTTGTCAGAAAGAAGAATGGGTCAAATATTAGAGTATGTAAAGATTTCAGAAATCTGAATACATCATGCCTTAAAGATAATTACCCATTGCCCGACATGGAAACATTGCTTCAAAGAGTAACAGGATCAGGAATGATGTCCATGTTGGATGGCTTTTCCGGTTATAACCAAGTGTTAGTAAATAAAGAGGATCAACATAAAACTACATTCACCACACCTTGGGGCACCTATAAATTTTTAAGAATGCCTTTTGGCTTATTAAATGCTGGTGCCACCTTCCAAAGAGCCATGGATTTTACCTTCAAAGAACTTATAGGCAAAATAATCGAAATATATCAAGATGACTTAACTATTTTCTCAAAAGAAAGATCTGACCACATAAGTCATCTTAGGCAGGTGTTCATAAGATGTCGGAAATATGGTATTTCCTTAAACCCTGCCAAGTCAATCTTTGGGGTTGATGAAGGCAAGTTGTTGGGACACATCATTTCTAAGGATGGTGTCAAAGTCGATCCTGAGCGAGTTGAAGCCATTAAGAAAGTCCACTTGCCTCAAAATTTGAAAGCTCTCCAATCTTTCAATGGTCAAATCAATTTCATAAGGAGATTCATCCCAAATTTAGGAGAATTAATGAAGCCTCTACAAAAATTGTTAAAGAAAGATGCTAAATTTGAGTGGACGGATGAAGGGAAAGATGCTTTCAAGTCTATCAAAGATGCCATATCTAGGTCCCTAGTCTTGATCAGTCCAGACTATTCCAAGGAATTTCAGATATTTTCCTTTGCCTAGGAGGACACCATTGCTGGTGTTTTGCTTCAAAAGAATAAGGAAGGAGAAGAGCAACCTATAGCCTTTATGAGTAGAGCCTTGCAACATTCAGAGTTGAATTATACCACCATGGAGAAACATGCTTATGCTCTTGTCAAGTCCCTTAAACATTTCAGAACTTATGTAGGATACTCCAAAATCATTGGGTATGTAGCCCATGCAGCTGTCAAGGATATCATGTCTCAACAGGATTGTCTAGGAATCATGGGTAAGTGGGTTTCAAAGATTCAAGAGTATGGTTTAGAGATAAAACCTACTAAGTTAATTAAGGGACAGGGTCTTGCAAATATTTTGACCCAAGGAAATGAAAAGGCCTTACGAATAATCTGCCAGAACAGTGATTCAGAACAAAGTGTATCATATGAGCTTCAGAGATTAGAGCAACACCCTTGGTATGCTGACATCATCTTTTTCCTCCGTAACCTTACATGCCCTGATCACCTACTTGGCCATAAAAGAAGAGCATTAAGGTTAAAAGCAACTAAGTATTGTTTAACAAAAGATGGTTTGGGTTGGAGAAACCTCGATGGTTTAATATTTATATGTGTCGATGAACTTGAGTCCAAAAAACTCATGGTTGAGTTCCATTCAGGATTTTGTGGTGGACATTTTGCAGCAAGAACAACCACCCATAAAATCCTTAGAGCAGGTTACTATTGGCCGAACCTCTTTTCAGATGTGCACAACTCTGTCAGAGTTTGCCCCCAGTGTCAGTTGTTCACTACAAAGCAACAAATGAAAGCCTTGCCTTTAAACCCAATAGTAGTCCAAGCCCCTTTCCAGTTGTGGGGGCTTGATTTCATCGGTAAGTTCAAGGATAACTCGAGCAATGGTTATTCTTGGATTCTCACCGCCACTGATTATTTCACCAAGTGGGTAGAGGCGATACCCACCAAGAAGGAAACCGATGTTGTAGTCATGGATTTCTTAGAAGATAAGATTATCACAAGATTCGGTGTGCCAGCCATAATCATCATAGATAATGGCCCGTGCTTTGTTTCCTCTGAGATGTCATCTTTTTGTTTCAAGTACGGAATTATCCTATCCCATTCATCAAACTATTATCCCCAAGGAAATGGTCTAGCTGAGTCAAGTAATAAGAACTTAATGACCATAATCAAGAAAACTGTTGGTGATAATAAAAAGGCTTGGGATAGCAAGATCAAGTTTGCATTATGGGCCGATAGAATCACAAAGAAAAATTCAACTGGAAGGAGTCCTTTTGAACTTGTTTATGGCCTAGATGTCACCTTGCCTGTCCACTTAAAGCTTCAAGTGTATCAACTTCTCCAGACCTTTAGCTCATATCAAGATGCCATTCAGAACATAATTAACCAGTTGATCGAGTTAGATGAGAGTAGAAGAAATTCCCTTGACCAAAGTATCTGAAATTCAGACAAAGTCAAGAGAACCTTTAATAGATCTACCTAGCCTGGATCCTTTCAAGTAGGTGACACAGTCTTGCGTTGGGACAAATGGCGGGAAAAACCTGGGAAACATAGAAGTTTCGACAGCTTATGGTTAGGGCCATATATCATTGATGAAGTAGCAAGAACAAATTCTTTCTATCTAAATTACCTAGAAGGAGAAAGGTTAAGCCTACCAGTGAATGGATTTCTCCTCAATATGTTCTTTGCCGAGACAGTTTGATGCCTTTATTGGCATCGGTGGTTTCAGGGCCAATTTCTAAACCTTGCCCTGCATGTATTTTTAAATTTCATGTATCATATTGTTGTAGTATAGATATTGTTGTATTATAGATGTTTTGTACCATAGTACTAACCATGAAAATTTTCTTTTGTATATTAGTCTTGTAAAATATTGCTTTTTTGTACATCATAGACTAATTATGTACATCAATATGCTTTTATAGTTGATTTATTTTATATACATGTTACTGACAAGCTTTAATTGCTATGCAGGACCCAGAGATTCTAGAGTTCTCACATCCTCTTCTTTGATCAGAAGATTAGTCAAAGCACGTGTCCCTAGATGGTTACCACCTAAGTTGTACTTAGTGGTTTTTTATCCAGTGAACCTGGTGAACTAGACAGAGATGATTTGTTTGGACTTCAGAAGACCTTCGGAAGTGCTTGTTGTACTATATCACATGTTCATACCCCATAGGGGAGTTGTAATAAAATGTTCTAGCATGATAGTGTCTGTAAAAGACTCGGTCTCTTAGACTTTATTTTTCAATCCAATCAACCCAGGGTATTTTTTCGCTTGGTTATTATTGGTTATCGGATAAACGACTGATAATTTCTAAGTTTTTCACTCAATACCTCGAAATTTGGGGTGGTCGGCTTGGCATTTAGGCCTATTGAGGTTATTAGAGTCTATGTGTCAATGTATAAACATGCTAGGCATTATGGTTGAGTCATATGAACATGTCTAAGTCCCCCTAGGTTTTATTTTTATTTTTTTTTAAGTTTTTTTTAATTTTAATTTTTCCACAAAACTTAGGCTATTTTTTAATAATCTAATTGTAAAATTTGGTTTTGTAATAAAAGTGGGCTCAGAAATCAGTTTCAATCATGGGGATGCTCATTTTCAAGCTCAGAGCGCCATGTAAACCCATAAACCCACTTTTCCTAAGTTTTGAGTGATTTTTCCATCACCCAGGTCAAAAATCCCTAAAAATCAAATATTGATTATTTTAATTAATAAATTAATTAAATAATGGAGAAAATTCAAAATCCTAAATCATTGGGATTTGCTTCAATTTGACTGAAATCAGTCTCATCGGCTTGGGATTGACTGGATCTGACCATCCCTTGACATAAGGAGGTGATCTGGGTTGAACAGAGAGTATATTAATGCATGCAATCTTGGGAATTGTGCCCTCCCTCTCTCCTCCACACGTGTGGGCTCATCTGGATGAGTTTTGGTGGATGCTTCAGTTAGCAGGTTGAGGTGTCAGGCATATCAGCTCTTCGATTGACAGTTGCACTCAGTGAGACTCAGATCAGACTCAAATCAGGCTCAGACTCACTCCACATGCAGCTGCAGTCTTAGATCAGGCTCAGACTCACTCCACATGCAACTGCAGCCTCTCTCTCCTTGGGAATTGCACCCCCCCTTGGTTAGATTTCTAGTTTTTGCTATAAATAAAGCACAGATTACCTCTTCCAAGCTAATTAGAATTGGGATTGAGGTGTTGTTGCTATTGTACTGTTGCTATTTTCATTTGAAATAAAGAAAATCTTTGGAGGCAAGATGGTGTCATGTTATTGTTATTGGGTATATGTTATATCCTTTACATGTGCGTATGGAGGGGAGGTGCACATGTTAGGGCTACAATTTTTTTGTCTATTTATAGCTGTTTCTGGCTATTTTTAGAATTTGTCTAAAAATATGTAACTTAATCCCGGTTAAGGGATTGGATTCTTTTTCTAATATGGGTTAACGGATTAGGGTATTTGGATGTTGCAGAATACCTATATTTTCTATTGTGAGGATTTCATAATGTAATGAAGAGAAAATAGGAGGTGTGGCTCCAAGGTTTTCTGGTTTTCCCGGTTAAGGGTTTCCAGGGTAAATCTCTATGTTTATGTGTGATTGATGTGTTGTGATCTCTATTTTGCTTAAAAGAATCTGTATGCTTTGCTTCTCTGCACATGTTTAAAACTTACATGTGGTATCAGAGCTCAATTTTGGCATCAGGGGGACGCCTTTGCTGCTAAGGGTTCGACGTGGTTGATAGATCTCGGGTCTGTGATAAACCTGGGTTCAGTGGGAGCTTTGCAGTGTTGATTTGTGCATTGAAAGAGAATGGAGAGCACTTCAAGAATCAAGATTGAGAAATTTAATGGCCAGAATTTTGAGCTATGGAAGCTCAAAATGGAGGATCTTCTAGTAGATCGGGAACAGTGGATTGTTGTGGATCCTGGTACGAAACCCATTGCAACGTCACAAGAAGATTGGGATAAATTAGAAAGAAGGGCGAGGAGTATAATATGATTATGCTTATCAGATTCTGTGTTGTTGAATGTATCTGGTGAATATAGTGCAGTAAGGCTATGGGCAAAACTAGGTAGTTTGTATCAATCAAAATCCCTTGTGAACAAGTTGTTTATGCAAAATAAGTTGTTTCACCTCAGAATGGACAAGAATGACACTGTAACAGAGCATTTGAATGTCTACAATACTCTGGTAAGTCAGATAACCTTTGTTGGTATTAAAATGGCTAAAGAAGATAAATGTATTACATTATTGTGTTCTTTGCAGGATTCCTGGGACAACCTAATTGTTGCAATAGGTAGTTCTTGCCAGGCGACCTTAAAATTTGATGAAATTGTATCATCCCTACTATCATAAGAGATGAGGCGGAAAGCCATGGATAATCATAGCATGGATGCCTTGTCTGTGAGAGGTCGCCCCCAGGAGAGAAACCAAAATAAAGGATCTGGGGGGAGATCTAAATCTAAGGGTAGATCTAAATCCCTAGGAAAATGAATAAGGAAGTGTTGGAAATCCGGTAAAGCTGGGCACTATAAAAAGGATTGCGGATCTAAGAATGTTGAGAAATCAAAGGGATATGAGGATACCCCTTCCACAGAGGCGAAGAACTCCTCAGAAGAAGGAGGGGATGTGTACCTAGCTTCCACGGGTAATCCTTCAGAACGTGATACATGGCTGATTGACTCAGGTGCGTCATGTCATATGACCCCTCATAGGAAGTGGTTCTGTGAATATGAAAAGTACAATGGAGGAGATGTGTACTTGGGAGATGATTCAAGAGCCAGTATCATTGGACGTGGTAGAGTCAAGCTAAAACTGAAGGATGGAAGGATTAGAACTCTGCCTGGAGTGCTACACATTCCAAATCTAGCAAGAAACTTGATGTCTGTCGGAAAGATGGATGTTGCAGGTGTAAAGATTGTGTGTGGAGATGGTGGTTGCAAAATGGTTCGAGGATTAATGGTATTGATGAGGGGAGTTTGGTATGGAACTATGTACAAACTATTGGGAAAAACCATCATTGATGAATGTAACAATTTTGTTGTGCTGGAGGAAGGAGGTAACGATGATAAAACCCTGACTGCATCAGGAGGAAAGACAATGCTGTGGCATCAAAGAATGGGGCATATCGGAGAAAAGGGACTTCGAGCATTACAAGGTAAAGGTATGGTTGAAGGTATGAATGATTGCACTCTGGATTTTGATTTCTGTGAACATTGCATATATGGAAAACAAAATCAAGTAAGATTTTCATCTAGTGCTACAAGAGCAAAGGGAATTCTGTGTATTATGTTTTATTTATAGATGATTTCTCAAGGAACATATCGATTTATTTCCTTCGAAAGAAATCTGAAGTATTTGCCAAGTTTAAAGAATTTAAGGCTCTTGTAGAAAATCAGTCCAAAAAGAAAATAAAGGTGTTGAGGACAGATAATGGTGGAGAGTTCTGTGGGAATGAATTCGAGGACTTTTGCAAGAAGTGTGGAATAGCAAGGCAAAATACTACTCCGTACACACCTCAACAGAATGGAATTGCTGAGAGGATGAATAGGAGGTTGATGGAAAAGGCAAGGAGCATGCTAAGCAATGCTGGGATAGGACAAGAATTCTGGGTAGAAGCAGTGGAGACAGCATGTTACTTGGTAAACCGATCACCCACATCAGCATTGATTGATAAAACTCCACAAGAGGTATGGACTGGTAAGAAACCCTCTATTAAGCATCTGAAATTTTTTGGTTGTGATGCTTATGTACATGTTCCAAAGGAGAAAAGGAGCAAGTTGGATAACAAAGCTGAGAAGTGTATCTTTATTGGCTATAAAGATGGTATGAAAGGGTATAAGCTTTGGAATCCTATAACTAAGAAGTCTGTTTACAGTCGAGATGTTGTGTTTCGAGAGGTCAAAGAAGTCCCCAGACAAGAAGTGAATTCAATGGAAAAGTAACCAGAGAAAATAGAGTTTAAGTTAGAAGGTGAATAATCTGACTCAATAGAAGAAGCAAAATCAGAAGAAGAAGAACCTCATACTCCAGTTTTGAGGAGATCATCTCGAGAAATAAGGCAACCAGAAAGGTATTCCCCTCCTGATTTTCGCTCTCATTTTGCTATGTCTATTACTGATGACGATCCTAGAAATGTGAAGGAAGCTGTTAATTGAGAGGATAGTGATCTCTGGAAAAAGGCCATGGATGAAGAAATGGATTCCTTGGACAAAAATGAAGCTTGGCAGCTAGTCCAATTACTAGCTGGGAGAAAAGCCGTTGGGAGAAAATGGCTATTTAAAAAGAAGTTGAATGCAGAAGGTAAAGTGGATAAGTATAAAGCCCGCTTGGTAACAAAGGGATATTCTCAGGTAGAGGGGATTGATTTTGGTGAAATATTGTCTCCAGTTGCAAAATTAACTTCTATTAGATTTCTTCTTTCTATTGCTACTGCTTTTGATCTCGAAGTAGAGCAGATGGATGTGAAGACAACGTTCTTACATGGGGATCTGGAAGAAGAAATATACATGAAACAACTAGAAGGGTTCATAGTAAAGGGAAAGAATGAGTTGGTATGTAAACTAAAGAAGTCCCTTTATGGTCTAAAGCAATCTCCAAGGATGTGGTACCAAAAGTTTGACACATACATACTTGGATTGGGGTTTGTGAGAAGCAAAGCTGATCACTGTGTATATTCCAAACAGGTTGGTGATCACTTCATTAACATAGTTCTGTATGTTGATGACATGTTGTTGATTGGAAACAACAAAGATTTTATAAAGGAGGTGAAGTCTCAACTGTCCTCCAAGTTTGATATGAAAGATCTCGGTGTTGCAAACTTCATTCTGGGAATGGAGATAAGAAGAGATCGTGCAAACAAAATGATAAGTTTAAATCAAAGAAAATATGTTGAGATGGTACTACAAAGATTTAACATGCAGGAAAGTAAGTCGGTCAAGGTTCTTATTCCTGTAGGTGTAAAGTTATCTGTAGAGCAGTGTCCCAAGACACAAGAAGAAGAACAAGACATGTCACGGGTTCCATATGCCAGTGCAGTTGGTAGTTTGATGTATGCAATGGTCTGTACAAGACCAAACATTGCTCATGCAGTGGGAGTTTTGAGCAGATATATGTCAAAACCAGGAAAGGAGCATTGTAAAAAGGGTCTTCAGATATTTGCGTGGCACCACAGATTATGCAATCTACTACCAAGGAAGGCCTGGACCAGGCAGAGTAATAAATGTACATGGATTTGTTAATGTAGACTGGGCTGGAGACCTTGATCATAGAAGATCTACAAGTGGGTATGTGTTTAACCTATTTGGAGGAGCTATCAGTTGGATGAGCAAGAGACAAGTTGTAGTTGCACTCTCAACTACATAAGCTGAATACATGGTAGCCACTCATGCAAGCAAAGAAGCTGTGTGGTTGCAAAGATTGTGTTCAGGTATTGGGTTTGTACAGAAAGGTGTAAGGTTAGAATGTTATAGCCAAAGTGCAATCTTCCTGGCAAAGAACCTTGCTTATCATGCTAAGACAAAGCATATTGATGTGCAATATCACTTTGTGAGAGATATGGTTGAAGAAAAGAAGGTGCTACTAGAGAAGGTTGACACCATGAAAAATGTTGCAGACTCATTAACAAAGCTTGTTAGTACAGATAAGTTCTCTTGGTGTAGAGAATCTATGGGCATTGATGCCCTGAACCTGTGACTTTATGAGTACATGACTCATTGCTATGCAAAGGAAACAACAAGTGGGAGAATGTTGGGTATATGTTATATCCTTTGCATGTGCGTATGGAGGGGAGGTGCACATGTTAGCACTGCAACGCGACGATCCCAAAGGCATGGCCATTTCCGATGCGAGCGAAGTGAGCAATTTTTTTTGGCTATTTATAGATTTTATGGCTATTTATAGTTGTTTGTGGCTATTTTTAGAATTTGTCTAAAAATATGTAACTTAATCCTGGTTAAGGGATTGGATTCTTTTTCTAATCTGGGTTAACGGATTAGGGTATTTGGATGTTGCGGAATACCTATATTCTGTATTGTGAGGATTTCATAATGTAATGAAGAGAAAATAGGAGGTGTGGCTCCAAGGTTTTCTGGTTTTCCCGGTTAAGGGTTTCTAGGGTAAATCTCTTTGTTTATGTGTGACTGATGTGTTGTGATCTCTATTTTTCTTAAAAGAATCTGTATGCTTTGCTTCTATGCACAGGTTTAAAACTTACAATTGTGTGTGTGGATGAGCATTGCCACGTTTTACTGAGGTAACCTGTATATATGTTCATAACTTGCTTATTTTTTGTGGATCCAGTCCTAAAAGATTGATAATAAGTTTATTGTGATCTTGATAGGAAAGGAGTTTGTTAATATCTCTTTCCTTTTTATGCATGTTTAGAGATCTAGATTCAACATGTTTTATAAGTTTATATGCATGCTATTCTAATATCTCTGTTTATGTATTAACCGGATCTCACAAGCATTTTGGCAAGCCTTTGGATTAAGTTGCAGGTTCCTAGCTTGGAGAGGGTGTTGATGTAGTTTTCTTCCTCACTTTCTCCAAAAATTTCTCAAAGTCATAGTCCCTCGACATTCCACCGGAAAGCTCCACGGTTGATCTTCAAGGCTTCCAGCACTCTTTCTCTCTCTTCCTCCTTCTAAAAATCCAAATTTTACTTGGTTACTTTGTTTACAAGCTTTGTCATTATTAAGATCTATCATCTTAAAGTAAAACTTATATAGATCTATCATTTCAAATCTCACAATCTAGATCTCATTCCTAAAAAGTTTCATAAAGCATTCTAGATCTAGTTTTAGGGAAATCGTCCGTTTTGCATGGCAATTTAAAGAGAATCCATAGTTTGCATGCATTAGATTTCTGTTTTCTGTTTTAAAAGATAAAATCCAGAAATCAGTGCATATAACATTGGTTGCCCCAAAGGCAAGCCAAGACCCCAAGGAAAGATTGCTTTCCTTGGTTCCTTTTTTACCGTTTTAACTAGTTTTAACTTAGTCTTTTTTGGTTTAAAGTAGGTTGACCCAAAGGTACTTTTAAAGTGATTTTGAGAATTTTTCATTCTAATAAGCTCGGTGTCTCTTAGTAGGTCTAAAAGAAAGAGGAGAAGCTGTTGTTCGAAAGTGGCTTTTGGGCCATCTGAATCCCTCCAGGGGTCTCCCTTTTGACTGTAATCTTTAATTTTGGCATTTTGTAAAGGCTTGGTTTCATCCTGTATAAGGGCCAAGAGAATTCATCTCAGTTTGCTGATATTGTAGCCGCTGATAGTAAAAACCATTTCCGAATAGGCCCTTTCGAGTCCATTCCCCATCCCCCCTGGGGGGATTCGCGTCCTTTTTTCAGTTTTTTCAATTTCTTATTTTTATTTGCTCTAGATTAGTTTCATTGATGTAGAATAATATGCTTTGATTACTTTATCATATATTCCATATTACAGTATCAAAGTAACTTTAATACTTACCCCACGACTTCGCGATTGAACCGAAAGGGGAAAGAGATGCGTGGTAGGACTAAATAGAAAACTTGTGGTTTGCTTCCTTTTTGTTGCTTATTATTAATCTCTGCAAACAATCTTTTAAAATCAACCCCTTCCTTGATTCCCTGATTGAGGTCCACTTGGACCGAAAGAGGTTCTTGGAAGGTTTTTCTTTCTAAAAACTCATCCTTTAAAATTTATTAAAATTGACAAGACTCCAGTGTGTATGCTCTACACTTGGATGCAGTTCATCCGATCAGTCAAGCTGCATCAAAAACAATGTGAGAGGCTAGATTAATTAGTCTTCACCTTTCCCAATTAACCACCATAAGGCGAAAATCCAACGCCTCATTAATTAGTCTTCACCTTCCCCAATTAACCACCGTCAGGTGAAAATCCAACGCCTTGATCAAACCGTAAATGGTGGAAGAATACCCAAAGGAAGTGGGAACTCTTGGATACTGACCTCGGGGTGCCGATCTCTATTACACCTTCGGGTGTATTATGAACACAGTCTTAGAGACTCCATTCAGCCCACACATTCCTTGCGGGTAGCCGTGAAGGTTTATTTTTTGGACATACTCCAAGTACCCCTCAGGTATATCTCGAGTCCCCCCCTCGCCTAATTTAATCCATTCATATTTAACATTAACTTAAAACATACCAAGATACAATCGCAAAACATTCACTCCAAGCACATGCAAGTACATTTGATTATTTTATGACCCCTTTTTTAAGGCACTGGTTCTGTGTTTAAATCTTTATATATATATATATATATATATATATATATATATATAGTGTGTGTGTGTGTGTGTGTGTGTGTGTGTGTGTCAGCATTGTGCTTTCTTGTGCTCATTTTTTTATCTTGTCATCTATGGTTATTAATGTTTAATTTCAAACTCCTAAACAACTCATTCAGTCTAACATCATCATAGTAAAGTAATTTGCCTTAGTAACTTAATAGGGTCTACGCTCCTTGGCTTCATTAGGAGTTGAGCCTAAACGGAGGAGTTAAGAACAAGGTGACAACCTTGACTCAAGACTTGCCCCCAAGGACACACCGAGTGGCTTGAAGATTTCTGCCACATTCCTTCCAGGTGTGTGAAAAAAGGAGGCAACAACGCCTTTAATTTATTCTCTTTTAACATATAGTTAAGGCCATTTTGTGAATTTTTTTTAACTCATGTGTTTAGCAGGGCTTAGCACGCTCTAGTACCAATTGAATTCCTATATTCAAAACCTTTATACAAGGAAAACCCTCCGGGGTACTGAATAGGCCTGTTGGTAGCAGGGCAATGCTAAGTAATAACTTATAAGGAAGTTTGATAAATGTAAGTAAACTTGTCGGGGTACTGAACATGCCTGCTGCTAGTGAGGCAATATCAGGTAAAGCGATCTGGTTAATGCACCACTAGGCACATGATTTGAAAGAATAATAATATATATCAAAACACATCTATATAGGCCTATTGTTTCTGATGTCATTACAGGATACCGTAAGCTGACCTTAGATCCGACAGTCTTATTTTCATCTATATCTATGATATGATTATCCTAGAAATGCTACCCATCGCTGAAAATTTCCACAAATTCGAAGGTGAGTTCAAAGAATTTTTAAGATGACAAGATATCTTTACAACAAGGCAAGGGTGACTAGTTTTCCCTATGGTACTATTCATCACATCATCAATGATCCATTTATATCTTTATACATTTGAGCATTTTTCTCATATCTCTACCTAAATCCTTTCCCTTTATTAGTTAGTCTTTTTCTCTTCTATAAATTTACAACAACATGATTGAACTTTTTCTTTTGCAAATTACATAGTTTTTGTATCGCTTGAGGACATGCCATATCTTTGGTTTGGGGGAGGATTAGTTGATTGTCCGTCTTAATTTTTATTTATAAAAGACTCATTGTCGAATGATAAAGTGTTTACATGATAATGCAGATAGCGAAATTGGCCTTAAAGTTGTGGATGAATAAGCAAGGACAATAAAATAATTATTTCATATGAAAGGCTGTATGAAGGATCATATGAAGGGTCAAATATTAGTGTGAATAAAAGGCCAAATGAGGGGCTAGATAATAAAAAAAATTATGATTAAGTGTTGGCTTAATTTCATTGGGTAAAAATCCTAGTCATGCCGTTAGGGTCACATCTATATGATATTATGATTAATGATCGTACGAATTAAATCTAATATGATCTTATTTTATTCCTATTTGGATATGATACGACCTTTGAATAATTGTTGAGTACCTTTTAGTTATAATGATCCTACCATCTTCATCATTCCCCTTTTATGTTCACATGCATAATTTATTAGATAAGCCACCCTCCTTGTCGAACTAAGGTTATGGTTATAAGTGTGGTTACACACTTCATTAGGTTACACATTCAACCTGTCCAAAGCTTGCTTTGGACATGGTTGAACTAAATAGAAATTAGAAACTCGTTGAATCACATGCTTTAGAAGGAACGCGCTCCAAAAATTCACCATAATGGCACGATCACTTAGGCATGCCGAGCTGGTTGCACGATCGTTTGGCAGATTGAATGCGGAATGCTTTAAAAATTAGCACTGTGCGAACCCTTCTCAATTCCATCGTCATCACTAACCATTATTTTTTAGAGCATTTTTAGCCACCTTTCTTGAAAACCCTGTATTCTTTCCTCTGTTTCCAGCATGCCGAATAGATTCGAGCCTGAGAGTTATCAGGATCTGTTTCAAATGGCAGAGTTTAGGGAGTGTTCTTTCATGCCGGATGGAACCCTTTCCTCCATTTTCCGCAAGGTTATGACGAGGATATTTCATTTCTATTCGCAATGGGATTCGATGGGAGGACGACCAGAGTAGGTCACCTCTCTTTTCAAGTTACTGAGGAGTCGATTGCCGACACTACCAAGCTCCCCCAGGAGGGTGAACAATGGCGTAAACACTGGTTCGTTCCTCGAGCATCACACAATTTCACGCTGAAGCCTGAGTTTTGGCATGTAACAGGTGTGAAGGGCTACCATCACAGTTGGATAAAGCCAACGTATGTTAAACTGTTAATAATCATCATTCACTTAGTTACCTGCAAAGGTAAATTTAGTGTTTTTAAGTCTTGCCACCTTTGGTTATTAGCCCACTTTGTTGATAATAGATGCTTGAATTTCCCTTTCTTTTTTCATCATAGCTTAGAGAAAATGTCGAATTTGGTCAGAAGGAATACCCTGCGTCCAAAGAGTAGTTTATACCATCACAGTATAATCAAACTGTTAATCTTGGATCAGCTTAAAGACCGAAGCCAGTCTTGGGAAACATTTTTTTTTAAAGTGCTCAACTCCCACCTCAATACTCGTAAATGGCCTCGAAATTTTCATCTCGAGTCTAGACCTACCTCGCCCACAATAGAAGAAAACCCTGATGTTGTCCACTTTGATGAGGGTGTCTCAGAACTTAATTCACCCGTGTAAGAAACTCCTGCTAGTCCCGTGTCTGCTGAGTTTGTGCCTCTCTCATGACCTTGTACTAGAAGACAGAAGGCTAAAAGCGTCCAGCACAGGCTTCGAACTAGTACTCAGACCGTGGTTCAGCTTGATGATCAGACTAACCATCCGAATGATGAGGCCAAGGTAGAGGAAATCAATCCTAACTCATCCCTCTTAGCATTAGCTAGCCAATTGCTCAAGGACACCAATCAAATGGATATCCCTCCATCTGAAGATCCCCTTTCGACTGTCGATTTTGACCCGCCTTCAACAGAAAAAAGTCCTCCACGAGATTTTAACCAGTCCCTAGAACCATTGATGCCACTGCAGCCCACCTTGGAACATTTAACTTATGAGTTAACTCAATCAGCAAAGCAGAATGAAGCACATGTCAAGCTAATTTTAGAATTTTGAGAAGAAAACAAAGAACCGCGGTTACAAATTAAGAATATGGAGGATTTACATAAAAATGTCAATATATCTCAAAGGGATCGGCAAGCGAGGCATGCTCTTCTGAAAGCATAGGCAAGGAAGTTGAAGTATAAGCAATCTGCTCCATCCAAGTTGAAGGTAGCTGCTGACGCAGCTCTGCCTCCTTCCTTATGATATCTTTTACTTTGCACCAGTGGGACCTGGTATTCTTCCGATTTGGGGGAATGTTGGTCCCCATTTTGTCACTGTTTTTGGGTTCAATACTTCGCCTATTAACATATGTTTTGCTACTTTTTAGTGCCTTTTGTACCATGCAGCTCCCTCTATAATATTCAGGTATGACTAAATTAGGATTTATGACAATTCTATTTAGTATCATCATTTTATTGATTCAATGGTTAAAATTGGCATAATACAGAGTACATTTGTTATATTAATTCACGTGTCTTATTCGCCGTAGGTTATATGGTCTTTTTGGTGGCCTGAACGAACAGACACGCGTTCAGATAAACATATGGAACGCGTTCCCAGCTTGATGTCCAGATCTTCAAATGGACTGCATGTTTTTTGGTAGCATGTTCATGTGTATTAAGAGCATGAAAACGGCCAGAAATCGTTATCACCATGCACTAGTATCTCAGCATTAGACTTCTTCTGTAAGAAGTGCTCATGGCGTGACACCTCGACACAGGCCTTGATTCAGACTGAATTATGAAACCCATCGTGTGCTTGAAGGAACCTGATTAGAGAGAGAAGCAGAATAGTCATTTGGTAATTGTTAATGTACTTATTCGCCATTATGACTGCTTTATCTTGAAGAGCAGTCGACCACTAAAGGGTCGACTTGCTCGCCTCCATTGAACGGTGTATATATAGACGCTGTATGCGATTTAAAAAGAGTATATTCTAGAGTTTTTGAAGTTTTAGTTTCAGAATCTCTCTTTGAGATCTTAGTCTAAGCCTTTGTCTATTATTTGATCAGTCCCATCTGAAAAACTTTGTAACACTACCTATTATTTTAATGAAAGTATTTTTGTGCTGTATATGATAGTGTTTGATTAGAAGAAGCTCAACTCTGTTCGCTGGGAGGGTCCCCCGACAAACAAAGTCTTTATATCCTTATGTAGGTTTGGTTATTTTTCCTTGCAATCAGTATAAATTCTGTTTATGAGTTGTTTAGTTTTGTTTCTATAATCGATCATGTTTCGTAGAGTATAGATTTCAATTTGAAATTATGTTGATCAAGTAGATTCTTTATTAAATAGAAACCGGTTGCATTTAAGATAGCTTTCAAGTTTTCTGCACAGTCTTTTGATTCATAGATTAAATTGCTTTGATTAGTTATAGTCTATTTTTACTTATTTCAGTTTTATCATTACCATGCTTAAGAATATGTTAGTTTGTTTTGAATTATGAAATTAGTCTAGGTTGTGGAATTCAGTTATTAAAGTAGGTTTATTTTTTGTTTCACATTACAGTAGTACATGCATGGAGTAGTTGCTCTTCAATTAAGCATTTTAATTTACAGTTTTAACGTTTTCTTTAAACAAACTATCATACAGATAGTCTATTTCACCTTTTATGCAGACCTTCATTTCCACCTGTTATATAGTCGTCCATTCAGTCTTATGCGTTTTTAGTTTATTTTACAGTTTATCCTTCTAGTTTTCTGATTCTTTCTGAGTAGTAATGGTTAGATAATGTTCATAGTTTCTTTTAGGGACCTTTAGATAAGAGTGTTGGATACTTCTTGTTAAAACTTATTTCTCCTTTCTCTTTCTTTTTACCTTATGCATAGAAGTGATATTGTGTAAATTAACTCATCTTATTAATCTGTAATTGAGCCTTTAATTCAAGATTGTTCCTTTAGTCTTAAATTTCATGCATTAATAGATTAGGTGTTTATTATAGAACTCAAATCATCCTTGTAAGTTTTCTGTTTATTTCTAAAACTATGTCTATCTTTATATAGTACTTTGTAAATAGGAGTCACTTGTATATAAACAATCATGTTTACTATTTCCTGTAACTAGACCTTTCTTAGCTTGCACATTTTCATAGAGATAAAACTAGATTTAATTCCCTTTAGTTTTTATACTTCTTTTGAGAGCCATTTTGATACCCCTCCTACTCTAGTTCATATTACAGTAAATGCCTACCCACAGAATAATCAAGGAGATTGGAATTAAGATAATTAGTGTATGTATTGTTTCTATAGCCAATTTCTCAAGTAAAAATCACTCTCTTTAGACAGAATAGTCATAAGCATTTTTTATATCAGAACCTTTATAAATTGATGTCACTTTTGTTTTCATTAATGCAATTAGGTCCTTAGAAGTTCCACCTCAAATCTTTAGTTTATTACCGCAACACTCTCTACCTTCGCATATATTTTGTAGCAACTCTAAGTCTACTAACCCCGGTTGATAATTAAATATTAGGTAAATTATTCAAGACAATATTTTTCCCAATAGATGATTTAGAAGGCTAATACACTTTCCCATATGCATCATAGGTCGAATTTGGGAAGAAATGTAACTTACATGGGAGAGGAAGAGTCATTTTGGAGCTAGTGAGACACATGGACTAGATTCCCTAGCTCTATGACAACAATGATGAAGATGCTATGACACCTATGACACAAATTAGATATGAAGGCTGACATGTGACATATCTAACATGTCAGGTCGAAATAGAGCATCCAAGAGGTCTCTCATGTGATTTGGGGAAGCTCAATGGGTTCCTACTCAAATTGGAGGAAGATGGAAGGCTAGGAAAGGGAGGACACATGGAAAATCATGAGCACCCACCCAAATTCAAATTGGCTTGAGTTTGTGGATGGATTGGGAACCTTATAAGGCTAATTATTTTTATAAAATACAAGAATCAACCAAGATAATGGTTTTTGTTCATTTGAGAAATTGTCCTTTGTGAATTGTGAGAGCTAGTGGATGACTAGTTTACTTGCCTTGGCCAATTTTGAGGGTGAAATATTCCCATCCAAGTTGGTGTTTGGAGAGGCCAATCATGTATTTCATGGAGATTTAATGGATTTTTATTTTTAGATTTAATCTATAGGGAATCTTATGGTTCCTTCTATTGCAGCACTTTCACTCAACCATTTCCAGTTTTTATTGCATATTCTTGCTTATGGAGGGATTGTGCTTTGGGTGAGCTATTGATCTCTTTGGGGAAGATTCTAATGCCCATTATATTATTTTATAATTTATATTCTCTTTATTTCATGTTCAAAATACTCTCAGGTTGAAATACCCAAAGGAATTCATGTAAAAATGTTGAACAATAAAGAAATAGTGTCATTTCCCCACTATCTTGTTGTGAACCATTGTAATGCTGATGATTTCGAATTGGGAGAGACTTTAATTGTACATTTCAGATTTTAATCCATTAAATATGATATTTTATTAATTCTCAGAAAATTTGAAGTCAAAATTCCCAAGAGTTGTATGTCAAAATGACTTTTAATGAGCAAACAATGACCATTTCCTCTCTATTTTGATATATGCCATGGTAATGCTTATTTTTTCGAATGGAGGAATGTATCTCTGATAAATGTATGATGAATGGAATTTAATTAATTTTTATTTAAATTCTCATGATCAGTACTTAAGCATTGGAATCCATTTTACTCATTTTTATTGCATTGGGAGAAGATTTGGTGCATTTTCCCCATCGAAATTGTGATTTGGGAGATGTTTTGGAAAGAGTCATAACAGCCTGTATAAACTGAAACATGATGCATATGAGAATTTAAAAATTTACCTTACACATCCCCTTCCTCTGTTCATAAATTCTAGTGACTTTGGGACCATTTGAGAAGCCATTTCTGGCAATTACCCAGGGGGAATTGGAGCCCCAATTTGCTAGTAAAGACTCCCACTTTGAACAGAACATTAAACAAGTTTTCAGAAGTAATTGGGGAGTGATAAAACATCCATGAACATAATATTTAAGTTCTAATATCATTCATGTAACTTCTGAGAAAATTTGGGAGCATTTGGGTCAATTTGGAGGTCTAGACACCAAAACTAGTTAAGGTTGAAATTGGGGAAAAAGTGAAAAAATGGTCGTTTAATAAAATTTCAAAAAGGGACATTATAGTGGTATCAGAGCATGATATTGGCACCTGATGTGGTCTGATATTTATGAGTACAAGAATTCAGGGACCACCATTAGATATTGAAACCAAAAAGTGTTTTTGTAGAAGAGGAAACTATGACTAGGGATGAAAAGGGAACCTCATATGATGGTGAGGAGCCTATAAAATTCTTGGAACCTATCTTTGAAGACATGACCAAGAATCTTATGAAAGGATTCAAATTTTTGGCTATCCAAGGTTGGATAAAATATATTTATTTTAAGAAAACCAAGGGGGAAAATGTATAATCTTGCTTAAAGGAGCAAAAGGAGGAGACCCATGAACCACCTAGTTCTGAAATAGGTGAAGTAGAAGAAGTAGTACATGAAGATGATCGAAATTCACTCCCAAGTGACTCTAAAAAAGATGAAGAGACATCACATGAGTATGAAGAAGTTTCTATTGAAAATACTGAAGATAATTTCGAGACACATTCTACCTTGGAAATGAAACAAAGAGCATTTACTGATGGATGCTTGAACTATGAAGGAGTACCTACTGATGGGTGCTCACAACTCTATGTTGGTGACATAGAGATAAGATTTCAAAATGTTGCTGCAATAAAAAATTCTAGTAGACATGAAAATGAAGACCTTGTAGCAGTTGAAGAAGAAATGATATCAACTTCCCCATCACCATTTGAGCTTCATGAAGTTGGGCCAAGCAAGAAGGAAGAAGATGAGGAGGTTCATTTGCAAGAGCCTCATTTTCTTGAAGGGTCCTTAAATATGAATGAAAATAATATCCAAGAGTCCCTTATCATACTCCATGACACTCAAGCATTAGTGTCAAATTATTGTTGGAGATCTACTTCATTGGAGGAAACATCATTCCTTGAATACATGGAGAAGATTCAAAGAGCAATGTTCCACATCAAAGGTAATTTCATGTCTTTGATTTTTGATAGAAACCATTTGTTTGAGATTAATGAATTGTTACATGATGCATACTTGAATAATAATGCGTATAATCATAAGCTCACAATTCAAAATGAGCAACTTCTTGAAAAGTTGCAAGATACTTGTTTTTCCTCCTATGTTTCAGATTGTCAAATGGTAGATTGTTTAGAGGATTCTCATGAAATGGTGGATCATGAGAAATGTAGAAATTTCAATGTTCTTGATGTGTTTGAATATGAACTTGAAGAGATCCAAAAACTTGATGTGGTGGAAGAGGAATTTGAATTGTCTCTTGACAAAGGTTATGCAATTTTTAAAGAAGAGCATGATTCCTCTACATTGGAACCAATCTATGACAAAGGTTTCATACTTTTGAAGGATCTGCATGATACTAACCATATGGATCCTTCCCATGATGAAAATTATGCCCTTTTTGATCATTTGGGTGAGTTAGTTCATGCTCCTACATCCTACAATTCCATGTTTTGCAGCATTAGTCTCAATGAAGTATGGGTGAAAGGGTTCTTTTTTATGGTGCCACATGAGGAGTATGGAACTCCTAGATTTAAATTTTATGATGACATGGTTGGAGCACATTATTATTCACATTTTCAGAAGCATCCATTTTTACTTTATGATGATGCACATCTACATGGATGCACCTATGATATGAATTTGAGTCACTTGAAGACTCATGGTTTCTCTTGCTCAACACTTGGTTCATTTGATGTTGGAGGAAATTCATCCAACACTGGGGTGAAAAGATTTATGATTGGACAAATTTTTTGTTTCTAGACACATACTTTGTTATATCTTTATGATTCTCTCATTCATGTATGTATGGGTGATACTTCTCCGAGTCATTTGAAGTCTCCTTGTTTTTTTGCTCATTATTTGGTTCAGATTTGGGTGGAGGTTCTGCATTCACTACTTGGATGAAATAAAATATGGCTAATTATATTGATGCACATTATATATCTATGGAGTATAATTATGGGACATGGGATCATCATCTATGTCATTGGAGAATATTTGATTGGTCAGTCGAAGCTTGTATGCACTTGGAAAATGGTGGTCTAATTACTTGGGGGTATAAGCACTTTCAAGATTTTTTGATGAGGCACCTCCTTGATGTACATATTTATTATGTTGTTATGTAATTTTATGATATATATTATGTACTCATGATGTTTGTAAGAATGCATACAAGAAAATGGGATCCCAGAATTCTCTTTCCTCATGGTATGGGTTGGAGAGCACTTTTAATTGTTGGAGTGCAATACAAGCAATGAGACCCTAGGATGATTTTGTCCCATTGATTTCAAATTTTTTGGGAAACAAGAAGCAGGGGAGATGAATTCCCCACTTAATAAAGTGATTTTAATAAGAGTAGTGCAGCAGCAAGCATGGTGGTTCCTCTCTCAAATCTTCATGGAATCTCAAAGACTCAAAGTTGGGAAACTTGGTGGCAACTTCAAAGAATCATACAGAAAGCAGGTTCTTCAACACCCATGTTTGAAATTGCTTGAGGACAAGAAATATTAGGAAGGGAGGATGCATTGGCTCACAATGGCCTAATCACATTTTCCATATTTATTAGAGTTTGTCAAATTGATGCTAAGGGTCAAATAATTGTCAAAGAGGAAAATTACTAGTTTCCTAGGTTGGGGGTGGAAGCTTTGGGATTTGGAATAAGGGGGGAAATGAATGATGTTTTAACATTAGAATTACATAAATATTTAATAAATAATCTAAATAAATAAAAAAAATAGAAAATTGAAGTGGCAATGGAGCATGGAGACACATAGAGACTATGGGGCCCACACACGCTAGAATTCATGTGCTACATGGCATCCTCCTCTTGCAATTTTGAATCCATGGGAAGCATAAAGGTTCTTGGATGCATTAGAAGGCTAATACACTTGGCCATATTCATCATAGGTCGCAATTGGGAAGAAATGTAACTTACATGGGAGAGGAAGAGTCATTTTGGAGCTAGTGAGACACTTGGACTAGATTCCCTAGCTCTATGACAACAATGATAAAGATTCTATGACACCTATGACAAAAATCATTTATGAAGGATGAAATGTGACATATATGACATTTCAGGTCGAAATAGAGTACCCAAGAGAGCTCTCATGTGAGTTGGGGAAGCTCAATGGGTTCCTACTCAAATTGGGGGAAGATGGAAGGCTAGGAAAGGGAGGACACATGGAAAAACATGAGAACACACCCAAATTTGAATTGGATTGATTTTGTGTATGGATTGGGAACCTTATAAGTCTAAGTATGTTTATAAAATATAGGAATCAACCAATAGAATTTCTTTTTTTCATTTGAGAAATTGTCATTTGTGAATCGTGAGAGCTAGTGGATGACTAGTTTTCTTTCCTTGGACAATTTCGAGGGTGAAAGACTCCCATCCAAGTTGGTGTTTGGAGAGGCCACTGAGGTATTTAATGGATATTTAATAGAGTTTTATTTTCAGGTTTAAGCTACATGGAATCTCATGGTTCCTTGTATTGCAACACTTTCTCTCAACCATTTCTAGTTTTTATTGCATATTCTTGCTCATGGAGGGATTGTGCTTTGGGTGAGATATTGATCTCTTTGGGGAAGATCCTAATGTCCATTATCTTATTTTATAATGTATATTATATTTATTTCACATTCATAAGACTCTCAGGTCGAAATACCCAAATTAATTCATGTAAAAATGTTGAACAATGACAGAATAGTGCCATTCCCCACTATCTTGTTGTGAACCATTGTAATGCTGATGATTTCAAATTGGGAGAGCCTTTAATTGTCCATTTATGATTGTAATAAGTTAAATATGATATTTTATTCATTCTCAAAAAGTTTCAAGTCTAAATTCCCAAGATTTGTATGTCAAATGACTTTTAATGAGCAAACAATGACCATTTCCACTCTATTTTGATATATGACATGGTAATGCTTATTATTTCGAATGGAGGAATGTATCTCTGATAAATGTATGATGAATGTAATTTAATTAATGTTTATTTAAATTATCATGATTATTACTTAAGCATTGGAATCCATTTTACTCATTTTTATTGCATTGGGAGAAGATTTGGTGCATTTTCCCCAAGGGTCGAAATTGTGATTTGGGAGATGTTTTGGAAAGAGTCATAGAAACCTGTATAAAATGAAACATGATGCACATAAGAATTTAAAAATTTACCTTACACATCCCCTGCCTCTGTTCAGAAATTTGAGTGACTTTGGGACCATTTGAGAAGCCATTTCCGACAATTACCCAGGGGGAATTTGAGCCCCAATTTGCTAGTAAAGACTCCCACTTTGAACAGAAAATTAAACAAGTTTTCAAAAGTCATTGGGGGGTAATAATACATCCCTGAAAATAATATTTAAGTTCTAATATCATTCATGTACCTTCTGAGAAAATTTGGAGGTCTAGACACCAAAACTAGTTAAGGTCGAAATTGGGGAAAAAGTGAAAAAAATAGTCATTTAATAAAATTTCAAAAAGGGACATTAAAAATTACTTGTGGTTGTTCGATGCATACTTCTTCCTCAATCACACAATTTATGAAGGTTGTATTTACATCCATCTGGTGTATATTCCACTTCATCATGGATACAATTTCCATGATGGTTTTAATGAAAGTGTACCTGGCTACAAGCGCAAATGCCTCTTCATAATCAATTCTCTAATTCTGAGAGAATCCTCTGGCCACAAATCTTGCCTTGTATTTTTCAATACTTCCTTCAACTGCATGTTTTATCTTGTAGATCCACTTGGAAGATACCACACTATTTATTTCTAGTTTGGGTACTATATCCCAAACATAATTCTTCATTATTGACTGGTATTCTTCCGTCATTGCTTCTACCCATTCTTTATTCTATATAGCTTCCTCATAACTGGTAGGTTCTTGATCTCCAATATCACACATCAAGGCTATATAATTGGAGAATGGCTTTGATCTCTTGCTTGTTCTTGTGGATCCTTTTGGAGATCCCTACTTTTCTGCTTCTTGTGTGATTTCTCTTACCCAAGAAGGTTTTCTCTTTCATGATATGTTCATAGTAGGGGGTTTCTGAGGTTTTATCATATCATGATCTTCTAATGCTTCTATTTCAGGAGAGGGTACAGCTTCTACTTTTCTCGGAGGTACATATTCTTCATGTTGACACTTTCTGTATTTCTTAAGATTTGTTTCTTCGTCAAATCTTACATCCCTAATAATAACTATGTGATGGATTCCTGAAATGTATATCCTGAAGGATTTGGAGACTTCACAGTATCTAACAAATATTCCCTTCTTTCTGGAAGGGTCCAACTTGGCTCTCTTTTCTTTTGGAATGTGAACATATACTGGGAAGCCAAATATCTTGAGATGGCTCACTTCAGGCTTCTTTCCTGCATACATTTCTTCTGGAGTCTTGAATCCAAGGGCACTATGGGATAATCTATTCTGCACATAAACGGTTGTTCTTGCTACTTCAGCCCATAGATGCATAGGAAGATCTTGATAATGTATAATTGTCCTCACTTCTTCCATAATGGTCTTATTCTTTCTTTCCGCGACACCATTATGTTGGGGATTGTAGGGATTGGTTAGTTCCCTCTTGATTCTAGCTTCTTTACAAAAGGATTCAAATTATTTTGAAGTATATCCTCCACCATTATCTATTATGAGTGTCTTGATTCTTCTTTTTGAATGGTTCTTTATCAAGGCTTTGAATTCCTTGAATTTCTTGAATATTTCATTCTTTGTTTTCAAGAAGTATATCCATGTCTTTCTTAAATAGTCATCAATAAATGTAACATAATATGCATATCCACTTAAAGATGTGGATGGAATTGGACCATATACATCATAATGAATTAATTACAATGTACCTTTAGTCTTTATTTCACTCTTCGGAAATGGATTCTTGATATTATTTCCTCTTGCACATCCTTTGCAAATGCCTTCATGATCGGTCTTCAAATATGCTAAAATAGTTACTAGTTTGTTTACATAGGGTAATTACTTGCAGTTTATGTGAGAAATCCTTCTATGCCATAGTTCACTTGAGCTAGTGATCTCATGGACAAAGGTTGTTTCTGAATGTCCCTTGAGTTTATACAATCCTCCTTCTTCTTCACCAATGACATCTGCATCTTCAATTCATTTTCCTTTGGTCCACATGAGTAATTGCCCATATATAAAATAAACTCTATATATTTTATTATCTAATGTTGAGATGGAAAGTAAGTTCTTCTTCAAACCTCGTACATATAGTACTTCCTTTATATTCATGGGAGTTCCATAGTCAAGCTTGTAGCTTGCTTCACCAATACCTTTGATAGGATATTGATAGTAATCTCCAAATGATACTTTTGGAGGAGAGTTCTTCTCTTCAAGTATTGACAGAGTTTTCTTTTATCTTGTAATGTGCTTTGAAGCACCACTATCAATAAGCCATGTTTCTTCTCCAGGTATTGCAGACCCAGAGAGTGCAGAGAATAGTACATGTTCTTCTACATCTTCTTCTTTTTCTTGTTTCTTGCGAGGTCTTCCTTCTTCTTCTTATTTATCATCTTCATCTAGATGTGCATGATATCTTTTGTTATTCTTCTTCTTCAATGGACACTCTCTAGCAAGGTGTCTTATCTTCTGACAGTTATAACATTGATATTGGGAGTAGTATTTCTTCTGACTGTTTTCTCTTTTCTTTTGAAACCTCTTGGGAGGTCGATACTCCTTGTGACTTTACTTCTTGAAGCTTCATTGTCTTATTCCTCTTCTGGTATGGGTGGCTAGGGATTGATCATGCTATTTAAGTAGAGCTTCTCTGTTAGCTACTCTAGCTTCCTCTTGGATGTAATATTCCCATACAATGTCAAGCTTCATACTTTCTTTTTTGGCACACATAGTCTGTATGAATGAATCCCAAGGCCTAGTGAGACCATTGAGAGAAGTCATAACTAGTTCATCTTCATCAAGGGAGTCTCCAATGGATTCTAGTTTCTCCTTAAACTGGGAGACCCTTGTGAAGTAGTCTTGAATGTATTCTCCTTTACTCATCTTGGTAGTCTTCAATTGAGCTCTCAAATTCATCTTTCTGTTGATATTCTTTCCTTCATCCATTCTTGAAAGGGTGTCATAAATTTTATTTGGTGTCTCTTTGGATGACACTTGAGGGATCAAGTGATGTTTGATAGAATTAGCAATGATCCTCATTGCCTTGATTAGGTCCTTCTAGTGATTTTCCTTATCTTTATCTTCTTCTGGTTCTGTAACTTCTTATTTGATGTATTTGTCAATATCATTCTCTCTAAGAATGAGACCGATCCTATACTTCCATGCTCGAAATTTGTCTATGCCTTCTAGCTTGTCCCCAAGCTTGGTGCTTGGGGCCATCTTATGAGGAGGTCACTAAAAAATGAAATTTCTCAAAATTAAATATTGACCTTAACAAGGTATGCACTTGAATGAGGCAAGTTGGTTGGTACACTTGGTTTCTATAGATTCAAAATCTTCACCCTAGATTTCAGTTTCTGTAGATTTTTGGTTCTCTGGTTTTCTACAGTTTTCTAGTTCAAAGACAAACTGGGGTTTGGATTTCCTGGAGATCCACCCACTCAAAAAATTCAATATAAGGCTCAATATATGTGCTCTAGGGAGGCACAAATTTCTATGTAATCAGAATTCCAAAATTCCAGTTTTGACAGAAACCCTAATTTATTGTCGGAGGGAGAGGAGAGAGAGTTTCACCTTGTGAAAGTTGTTTTATTCAGTCTAGATATAATACCATGTTAATATTTCATATGCTTAGATATATATCATTATTTTTTAATCCAATTTCACATCAATAGCATATGCAGAATCACTGAAAGAAACACAATCACAATATAGACATAGATTTCTCCTGCGAAACCCTTAAGGGGAAGAAAACCAAAACTTATGCTATATAAATGTATAAGATAAAACCCCAAAACATGTGCTCCTTCTCCTTGTTGATATGTGTGTCTCTCTCTCTAATATGTGCTATACACAAGTGAGTGCATGTGTTCAAATGAGGAACACAACTCCTCTATTTATACTCTTTCTGTCACTTGACATTTACCCTAACAAGTCGGCCCCAACAAACTTACTGGGACGACTTCACATAGGAAGACATAAAACAGTATTATATTGTATTCAAGAGGGTACTATTGACCCAAATTACAATGGAGGTTATACCTCATGACTCTATGATGACAAAATACAATAGTAACATCCCTACGGAGGAATAAGACATCTCCCTTGGGTTACATGAGTAAAATACATTTAGAATATTATTCAAAGTTACAATATTTCAACATTTCCTTTCCTCATTTTTAGAAAATGTTCCCTCCTAATTTTAGGATTACTTTCCTTTCTCCTTTTTGGAAACTACGCTCTCCAAAATTTTATTTCTTGTCACCCTGACAACTTTTCTGCACTTGCCTTCCTATTGCACTGCTTTTCTCGATGGCTGCTTTTTCTGCCACTTTCTATAATTTTCCTGGCTTTATGGATAATTCTTTATTTTCCCTTGGTTTCCATTTACAATGACAACTCATTGGGTCCACAAGGCCCCATGCACCACCTTATCCCCTAGTACAATGACTTAGCATAATTTTTAATTAAACTCATAATAAAAATAATTTAAATATTTCTAATCCTATGTTTGGTAAATTTAAATAGTATGGGTAATTACTTTATCAAAATTACCCCTTCGTAATTAATTTATTATCCCAATAGGAATCATAGGGTTCTAAAGGACTATGGGGTTCTTCATGGTGCTATCACAAGGTTTGGGGACATTACAACAAAAATATCCTAATGGCCTCTAAATAGATTATTCCTTTTGTGTGTTCTTGTCCCTTAACCTACTTGTCATGCGGCATGTTCCTTACGCAAACTTTCCAAAAATGGTCCAAAATTCTTGCTCCAATACTTTAAAACTCAAAATGGGCATATGTTTGGGTTGTGCGAGGCTTTGTATCGATAATTACATTGATGTTAAATTATGTCAACACACGCCAAAATAAATATTTTGGTGATGTGCATGTTTATTTGTCTAATGGTGGATTGGAAAATCCCTTAGTGCATCAACTATGGTGCTACTCGATCATATGGGTGCACAAAATTATTATCCTATTATATGTGCTTTCCATTTGTGGTGCATTGGCATGGCCTCATAGGACCTCCATCCAACATTTTTTATTCTTCCATGCACACTAACATCATAGACTAGATGCATGGATGACTAAATGCACTTGTGCATTTTTAAGTGATACACACTGATATATGTTTTTTGTTTATTTTTTCCCATTATTGTGTGTGTTGGTTCATTTAGGGATGATGCAATGCATCAATTGAACAATAGACATCTCACTCTTATGGTGATATGATGTGGTTTAAAATGTTGTTTATATAGCATCAAGATTCATTCTCTAGACTTGTGTTGTATCAAGTCCCATATATACCCTCATGTGTTGAGGTGGGATGTTAGTATTGTAGTCTTGTGTTGTATAAATACTGGTCTTGTGTTGTATCAAGACTGTAGACTTGTGTTGTATCAAGACTGTAGACTTGTGTTGTATCAAGTCTATGTTCTCATAGACTGTACCCTATGAGATGGATCTCTTTAACTGGAGATGGTCTTGCGTTGTATCAAACTGCATACTTGTGGTGTATCAATTCATTATCCTAATGAAGTCATCCAGAAAATGGATACTCATTTAGGTGGACCTCAATTTGTTGAGGTGGCATGATTTAATTGGTAAAGTGGTGATATTGTGTGATATATTACTAACCATGGTAATTCGATATCAATAAAGTTATTAAGTCTCCTCTAGAGACTGGTCACCTCTAGAGTGAATTACTTTAGCATATGACTATATGGTTCGAGGTAATATATATGACAATTAGTATGTGTGACAATTCTTATGAGTATAATATGATAAAAAGGATAAAAAATAAATACACATGTGGACCATGCAGTAAATGATAAAGATATATGAGTAGAGAGAGAGAGAGAGAGAGAGAGAGAGAGAGAGAGAGAGAGTATTTACTAAAGATAGCTAAGTATGTTGCAGTTGTAAGATTCAGTTAAATATGAATGCCTAAATCAATGCCTCAATTAAATATTATTTGTTTCATGTAATTAAAAGAAACTTACAGTGGTCCATGCAAATGTTTTGCATGGATGCCACTAAGGGTGATGTACTGAAGACACTTAAGTTAATTTTTTAACAAAGTGGTCGACAGTCAGTTAAGTAAGAAGATCCATGCAAAGTTAATACAAGTAAATATGTGATTTTCATGGATGACACTAAAGGTGAAGCACTATAACTTTTAGTTAACCTTGTAACTTAGTGGGAATGCATTCAGTTGAAGATTGAGATCAGTTCAATTCATTTAACATTCACTTAAAGACCTTGATTGAAGGAAGGATGCATATCTTGTGCATGGAGTGGAATCCTAGGTGCTAACTTGGAAATGTAACACCCCGATTTTGACCCCATTTGCATTAAATGTATATGATGTATATATTGTAATTAATCATGGTGTGGAGCTAAAGGCAAAGGCCCCACCATGAATTAGCGTTTTGTGTTTCAGCGATTGGAAGTGATGCTGTTGGTATCTTGTGCTAGCCATGCACGTTAAAATGTTGGACATCATGTGCGTATGCAAAATTAATACAAAACCTACAACCAGCTATGACGGTGCAACGATAATGAAAAAGGCATGATTTCCTAAGGTTAAGGGGGGGGGGATTGTTTAACCCGTGGGAGCCATTGGGAAAGTGCCATGTGCCAATCACCTTTTTGTCTCTTTCAACCACCTAGTCCTTTGGGGCAGGTGTTAATTAAGGGCAGTTATTGCTGGGTAGTGATGGATGGTAGGACTGTCAGTCCTTGCCCACATGCACACTCCACCAGCAGACTCATCTCACTCTCACGTGGGCAGAGGAAGCGGATGGCCCCATTTCTTCCATGGTTTTTCTTGGCTCATCCTCATGCAGACGGAGTCATTCTCTTCTCCTCACGCGTAGGATGGGATTATTTTCTTGAAGGACAGGTTGGGATTCCTCATCGTTTTCCCTCATGCAGGTAGTCGACCTGGTGTTCACCCTTCACGATTGTGGTCTGCGGAATTCCATCCTCACGCAGGGGTGGTTCTGTCTTTCCTCATGCGCAGGAAGACATTGGGGGATTATTATCTTTCTTCACACTTGGCTCTCTTCTTTTGGGGGGTCATTTTGGTTTGTGCGTTACACCCTTCATGTTAGAGGTTGTGTTCTTCCCTCTACGTAGGTTGAGAGCTCGTGTTTGTCTCTTGTATACATTTGGGTTTGCCGTGAGTTGTTGATTGAGTTGTTTTGGCCACATTAGGGCCATAAACGACTCTGGAAGTGGAAATAGAGCCTGTGAGGGCTTGATAAACCTAGTGTTACAGGTGTCCATAGCTCCTCAGTGAGCCTAGTAGCTTAGCATCTAGTTTCCCCAGTTTCCTGAATAGCCTGTTAAACCCACTGTGTTGGCTTGGCTGATTTGCATACCTTGGCTATGTGTGAGCCTGCTTAGCCCCTTATTCCTTGGGGAATCATGCCCAACTCAGGGGTGGCAGTGTGCTGAGAGATTAAGGAGCACACTGGCCTATGGTTGGGAGGAACATTGCAACGACATAGCTGGTTGCGGGACGAATTCTTCATAAGATAAGTATTCTTGACTATTTCATCTCTGCAATTATATTGATGTTTAATGAATCATGATGAGCATGTTGAAATCTTGAATGTATGGTTTTGCTTCCGTTGTATGTTGAATAATTATGCATCTTAGCATGTTTTATGTTCAAGCATTTCAGTTTTTATTATATATGTAAAACTTCATGGGGCTAGTTGCGCGGACGGTTGATGGTCTGGTAGTGTCCTCTTCGTCGGTCGGAGGGTCGAGGATGTTACAAAGTGATATCAGAGCTCATGTTGCAGCATGGTCCTGAATGGGCCATGAAGAATCAACTAGCAGAGGAAGGTTATCCTCTGCCCAACAGAAATCAGAAGAAATCTGTGAATGACAGGAAATTTTTTGAATTTTTTTCTTTCTAAGTGTGAAAATTATTGGATGGCTTAGGCTGAAGCCCATCCGATACGTCAGAGGACTTTAGTCTGAAGCTTCTCCGATTCCTGGATCACCACAGTGGAAGGCAGCCTGACGGGAACCACGAATAGAAAATTTCAAAAATTTTTGAAATTTTTTTCTAAGTGTCGGATCGTTGGAGAAGACTAGTGGATGGAACCACCGATACGTTGGCTCATGTAGTCAAAAAGCCATTCGATGCAGACCTGGTGGCAGCGAAAAATAGACAAACTCTGAGCTGATATGTCGCCTAGATCAGTAAGTTTGAGTCGCAATGATGGTAAAAAATAGAGGAAGTTTGAGCCGACGAAGCGGTAGGAAAGGGAAGATGGAGTTGACGTGGGTGAAAGTTGAAAATTTTCTAAGTGTTGGGATGTTTTGGAAGCCTTCAGATGAAGATCGCTGAAATGTCGACTCATCTAGATGGATGGAATTCCGATACAACGACAGAAAGGAGAAGAAGTTGGAGTCGACACGTTGGCTTAGTTTGGCTGAAGATCGCAGAAACATCGGCGTATTTAGGTGGAAAGGTTTCTGATGCCGCCAGAGGTAAAAAGTTGACGATGGAGCTGAAAAGAAATTTTCGTCGAAAATTCTCTTAGTATGGAAATCGTCAGAAAATTTTAGTTGATCGAGGAGCCACAATGTCGATGAAGATCACTAGAAGACCGCCGAAACGTCGGTGAAAAATTAGTTGATGGAATAGCCGACACATCGATGGCAAGAAGAAGATTTAAAAAAAAAATAATTGAAAATTTTTCCAAGTGTTTGAGATCATCGAAAGCCACCACTGGAAGACCACCGAAACGTCGGCGAAAATTAGTGGATTGGATCACCGATGAGTATTGGAGGATAGATGAAGAGGGATTCGATATGGTATCGGAGGATAGATGAAGACCGGTCCACCGAGGTGTCGACAAGGCTCGCTGGAAGGGAGCCGACACGACGGTTGGAAGTTGGAAATCTTACCGCAGCAGCAGTTAGAAGACAAAAAGTCTTTTGATGTGGCATGATGGCCGAAAACTGAGGTTTGAGCCACAATGGCGGCAAATGGAAAGTGATGAAAGGGCTGCAATAGCGGCGGAAGGGAGAGAAAGAAAGAGCCGCAAATGCGGTGAAAGGAAGAAGATGAGAGAGCCAATGCGTAGCGGTGATTAGAGGAGAAAGGAGCCGATGGAGCGATGACCGAAAGGAGTTTTGAAAAATTTTGAAGTGTTGAAAACGTCAGAAGTTGATCACTAACATGGAGCCGCAGTATCGGCGGAGATCTCTCGAAGACCGCCAAAATGCTGGGGAATTTTCATTAATCGAGTAGCCGACGCAACGGTGGACGAAGGAGGAAGTCTTGCCAAAGTGTTAAAGGCGTTAGAGAATTATAGTGGATGGAGCAGCCGACGAGGAAATAAATTTTTTTCGAAAATTCTTCTAAGTATATAAAACATCAGAAAAAGTTAGATGTTTGGACCGCTGACCCGTCGGAAAAATTTAGAAGATCGCTTCGCCGACATGTCGGAAGCCGGAGGAAGATCGGCCTGAAGCATTGAAAAAATTTAGTTGTTTGGACCGCCGAAACATCGGAAGCTTAGTCAACTAAGGATCCGATACGTCGAAAAATTAGTTGGGAAGAGACCTGATTTGATGAAGGAAATTTTGATTTTTTCAAGTGGGATTTCTCAGCGGATTTTAGCAGCTTCTCAGTGGGATTGTCAGCAGTTTCCAGTGGATTTTCAGGGATGAAAAGGAAGAAAAATTCTAGGTGTCTAAAGTTGACATTTCAAACCAGAATACAGCTGTGTGCAAAAGCGCATAAATTTGGTGAAAATCGTCATTTTAGAAGTGGTGTGATTTTCACACCCGAAGTCAGAACGAAGCATATGTATAGGTGTTGGAAAGCTTATCCAACAGGGAACAAGGGAGAATCACCAGAGTTTGAATGAGGAGTAGCAAAGTACTAGTGGTTGTTTGAATTTTTTTTGTTGTTGCTGTCAATATGGACAAATACGGGAATTGCATGCTTAGAGGTAGCAAAGACTATGAAGTCGAACCAACTGTCATGTGGAAGAGGAATTCCATGCAAAGATGAGGGACTTGAAAAGGGAAATTTCCTTAACCCCTGTCTTACTAATTATAATTATATTTATAAGTTTTGTACATAAAATGTATGAGGATATGCCTTGCATGCATAGGATATTACATATTGGTAAGAGTAGTGGGAATTATACATTTACAATGAACCTAATGGTAAATATTGTATTGGTGGCAAGACCAACGAAAACATGAGCATGGTTGATGTGTTGATAATGTTGATGAAGGTGACCAGCAACCTTATAGAGAAAGGGATAAGGCAACAAATCCAAGATCAAAAGTTGGTGAGTGGATTCTGCAATCTCCTGCAAGAGACCAACTAAACTGGTAATGTCAAGGGTGTAAGTAGGATCCATGAAGGTAATGGTTTAATTTTGACAATTGAATGGAGTGGTAAGGGCAAGAGGTCTCATACCATGTGGTTATTTAAAATTTATACTACATTCATATAGAAATATATCCTACCCTGTAAATGTTGATATGAACTTAATAACTAGAACAAGTGGGGACTGGTGGTCTTGATTATAGTAATGCATCCTATGTGAGGTAGTCATGATTAGGCCATAGTATGTTTGAATGCATAGTATTCTTGAATCAATACAAGGTAGCATTGGGTGGATATGCATTAAGAGATTTTATAAATCTTATAGTTATGAATTGAATGGATGCATATGAAAAGTTTGAGTAAATGTTGTAAATATGCATACATAAGTATGGGTGCAAATGTTGTGATGCATTGCATGAATGCATTGAGATAGTGCATGTGTTATTATGACTAACCAATGGTTGGAACGATGAATTGATGATAATTCCAGAATCCTTTCAAGAGATGTTATGAATGCAGAATAGTAAGTGCATGAAGAGGGTAGTCATGATCGATTGGCTGCCGGAATGCTCCATGGAAGGGCAAGGTGGTACAAATAATACACCTGTGAAGTAAGGAGTATCTAAACATTTCATTTAAATTAAATAAATGATTTGACTATAGCTTGCAATTTTAGTATGATAATCATTCACGTAAAGTAAATGAGTTTTGGTCATATTAATATGCTAACAACTGGAAGCATTTGAATTCTATAATTCTGAAAATGCTTCAGTGATTGTTGCAGAAATGAAAAAGTTATATGCATCAAGACTTACCAAGTGTTTGGTTGGTTGAAGTTCAGATTTCAGGTGGATTTTTTGGGGCATGGCAATGTGGGTAAGACCATGACAAAGGCCAAAATATACCATGTGAAAGAGCCAAACCTCATGAGAAGAGTGTCATGGCTGTGAAAATAGTTTATATGCAGAATGGGTTGTCAATTTGAACTTGTAAATTTGAGATTTAAGAAATTGCTGACAACTACTAATCACTATTGGCTTGCATAGAATTGTGTCAGGAGGATGTGTTGTAAGTGGATGTTCATATTATGCTAGTAAGCATAAAATTATAATGGGCTTAGTGGTTCCGCTTACAAGAAACCAACAAATGAGGATCACCTCATTACCAAGCAAATCAATTTTTGCAGTAGATAGAGTTGCAACTTCATAGTGAATTTAATTACTAATGCCATTGGTTGGTTATGGAACAATCAAATTTAGATTGTATTAGTAGATGATGATTGACTGTTTGGATACTTGATGAATGTGCCAGGGGTACACATTGCAGGAAGACCATGTGTGATGGCCTACAGGAGCCAAACTTCATGGGAAGGTTCCCATATCTTGGAAATGGGTTTCAGGTGAAACTCCATTGGACATTTTGGAAATGTCCCATTTGCACTACATGTTTGGTAAACCACATGAGTGAGATGGTATAGATTATGTTTTTAAGACATGTGTGGGATATGGAATGTAAAAAGGAGTTGGGATGGCAAACCGAGGGACTGTCAACTCAAAGAAGGGAGCCCCCATTCCTCCTTAATGAAGGAATATTGCATCGACAAATGGATAAGTGTTTTGTGACCCTAGCTGGGAATATGCATGTCAAATTGTTAGATTCAATATACAGAGCATGTTTTGATTTTATTTCCATTATGACAGATTGCTTGAGTATGAATAGAGCCTACATGGCTCACATTAGAAAGGGCTGCACACTTTCCCGATGTCGGGTCATGATAGAGTTTTCAATATTGACTACACCCTAGTGAGTGGATGCACTCCTGGTGTCTCAATACTTGATAGTGAATGATATGAAATACGATTACAGTTTTAGAGAAATAACACCAATGAGTTTGCTTATATTGCTTGTGCTGTCAGGATAAACATATGCAGTTGGTGTTGCACACTAAAGAGAAAAGGTAAATCGTTGTTGTGAGGGGTTGTGGTGGAAGGATTGATGTGTTTGAAAGGGATGTTGTGGATGTTGTGAAGGTGTTACTGAAATAGGGCTGTTATATGCCTAGGGATCCCTAGTAGATCCTTGACCTAGAAATGGTCGTGGTAAAGTTTCCTTTCCAGTCGGCGTGAAGGTGTACTGGAAGGAGATGTTATGTTATTGAAATAGGGCTGTTATATGCCTAGGGCTCCATAGTAGAGCCTTGACCTAGAAATGGTCATGGTAAAAGTTCCTCCCCAGTAGGCGTGAAGGTGTACTGGCTGGAAATTAATTATTTGATGTTGTGGAGCAGCCTGTGTGCTGACCTAACATCCAAGTCCATAGGCAATCCCAAGGCTTGCAGAGCGAAGCAGGACCCTATGGACCAGAGAGGAAACGCACAATACATATAAGTATTGGATTATCTTGCAGCTTTTTGCTTATGAATATACATGTGTATATGGTTTGGTTATGATCTTCTAACTCTTGTTTAGAAGCAAACTGATGAGAATAAACTAAACATGTGAATCTATTCAATGTTTGAATATAGGTATCGCTGGGAGCGAGGACTATGAGGGCATCCTAGAGGTGCATGTGGACATGTGACTGTCCTCAAGAGCTCAGAATGAGCGATAATGAAAAAGGCGCTAGTGAGACTGTGAAGGTCCTAGCGGCCAAGAGTTGTAGACAAACCATGTGGAGAGACTCCATGGTTGAGAGGTCTGGAATAGACCAGAGACACTAAGTGTCATGGCCAAGAAGGTTTGGTCTAGCATTCATGGTGAAGTGAAAGAGGCTAAGAGCATGAAAGCCATAGTGGTGGTGTGGGTTCCAAACTGGAATAAGACCAAGAGGGGAAAAACTCTTGCTACTCTCTCTTTCCTTTTTTTGATTATATATGTATATATATACGTATGCATTATAAAAATAGAAGATTGTTGAATGCATGTATGATTGAAAATAAAATGTGTTTATTTTCTTAAAATAAATTGTGAATGCTGGAATAGTTAATTCCCTGCCCAAGAATGGACATGAATGAGCTCATGTGCCTGTTGGGAAGGCATGAAAAGTATGAAAGTCTCCTTGATAAGACTTGGACTGCCACACCAATTGGGAAATTAATTGACTGATTTTAATGCCTATATTATGCTTGGTCTAACAGAATTACAATGATGCATTTCACAGGTGAGAAAAGTGAAATCCAGTGGAGCACATTGATCATGGCAGCAGGCCAAAAGCTAGTGGACTTGGCTAGAAGTCTCCTTCAAACAATTGCCAAGACCCAAGAAAATCTTGGAGAGATGCTCAAGCTACAGAAAAGGCAGAATGAGATGAACCACCATATTTTGCAAGACTCTATTTGTTTGCAAAAGGAGGTAAAAATCCTTCTGGGAGCAATCCGTGAGGAAAAGGAAAGTGGATCAATGATGTTGCATCCGTCCAATTGATCCATTAAGAAACGTTCCAGGCATGAAGACTCAAAGGAAATTAAGCAGGTAAAGATGAAGCAACCAGTGAAATGTTGGAAATGCGTAGGACATCATTACCGCTAGAACTGCCCAACAAGGGAACATCAAGAGGGTAACAACCACAAAGTTCCTAGACTTGGGGATGAATCGAAAGCTGAGAACCAGCAGGAACAGCTCGTGGAAGCCAAAGGGCTTCATCCTGAAAGTTCAAAGTAAATAATTCAACGTAGGACAGATCTGCAAATTTTTTAAATTTTGGATGTGTAAATTGTATATGTATTCCTTGGCATTGGAACACCGAGGATGGTGTTATTCCAAGGGGGAGGGGAATGTAACACCCCGGTTTTGACCCCGTTTGCATTAAATGTATATGATGTATATATTGTAATTAATCATGGTGTGGAGCTAAAGGCAAAGGCCCCACCATGAATTAGCGTTTTGTGTTTCGGGGATTGGAAGTCATGCTGGTGGTATCTTGTGCTAGCCATGCATGTTAAAATGTTGGACATCATGTGCATATGAAAAATTAATCCAGAAACTACAACCAGCTATGACGGTGCAACGATAATGAAAAGGGCATGATTTCCTAAGGTTAAGGGGGGGGACTGTCTAACTCGTGGGAGCCATTGGGAAAGTGCCATGTGTCAACCACCTTTTTGTCTCTTTCAGCCACCCAGTCCTTTGGGGCAGGCGTTAGTTGAGGGCAGTTATTGCTGGGTAGTGGTGGGTGGCAGGACTGTCAGTCCTTGCCCACATGCACACTCCACCAGCAGACTCATCTCACTCTCATGCGGCCAGAGGAAGGGGACGACCCCATTTATTCCATGGTTTTTCTTGGCTCATCCTCACGCAGACGCAGTCGTTCTCTTCTCCTCATGCGCAGGCTGGGATTATTTTCTTGACGGACAAGTTGGGATTCCTCATCATTTTCCCTCATGTAGGCAGTCGGCCTGGTCTTCACCCTTCATGATTATGGTCTCCAGAATTCCATCCTCATGCGGGAGTGGTTTTGTCTTACCTCACGCGCAGGAAAACATTGGGGGTTCATTATCTTTCTTCACACTTGGCTCTGTTCTTTTGGGGGGTCATTTTGGTCTGTGCGTTACACCCTTCACGTTAGATGTTGTGTTATTCCCTCTACGCAGGTTGAGAGCTCGTGTTTGTCTCCTGTATACATTTGGGTTTGCTATGAGTTATTGATTGAGTCATTTTGGCCACGTTAGGGCCATAAACGACTCTGGAAGTGAAAATAGAGCCTGTGAGGGCTTGATAAACCTAGTGTTGCAGGTGTCCATAGCTCCTCAGTGAGCCCTTTAGCTTAGCATCCAGTTTCCCCAGTTTCCTGAATAGCCTGTTAAACCCATTGTGTTGTCTTGGCTGATTTGCGTACCTTGGCTATGTGTGAGCCTGCTTAGCCCCTTATTCCTTGGTGAATCATGCCTAGATCGGGGGTGGCAGTGTTGCTGAGAGATTAAGGAGCACACTAGCCTATGGTTGGGTGGAATGTTGCAGTGACATATCTGGTTGTGAGACGAATGCTTCATAAGATAAGTATTCTTGACTATTTCATCTCTGCAATTATATTGATGTTTAATGGATCATGATGAACATGTTGAAATCTTGAATGTATGGTTTTGCTTCCGCTGTATGTTGAATAATTATGCATCTTAGCATGTTTTATGTTCAAGCATTTTAGTTTTTATTATATATGTAAAACTTCATGGGGCTAGTTGCGCGGATGGTTGATGGTCTGGTAGTGTCCTCTTCGCCAGTTGGAGGGTCGGGGACGTTACAGGAAACCTTGAAGGCAAATTCGAAATTGAAGTGCATGTGTGCACTAGTGTCAGGAAAGAATTGCTTGGCATGAGTTTTGACTTGTTATTAAAGTGTGAGGAACTTGGAAAGTTCATTAGATTTTTTTTATGGATCTATATTCTCTATTGCTGAGGTGATACCTCTTATTGGGCAATATGATAATATATTGTAAACCATTCTCTGTAATCCTATCTATTATACTCAAAGAATTGTTGGGATTTTTATCCTCTATATTTGGAGGGGTTTCCCAGGTTACATCTTGTCTCGTATGGTTGAATAATTCATGTGGTTGATTTGTTTTATGAGATTCATATATGCAGTGATTTATTGATAACAGTCTTAAAGTTCAAGCTCTCCATATTTACTCAAAATTTTGACATGGTATCAGAGAGTAGGGGGTGAAGGAGCTTATTTTTGTGTAGAAAACTAGAGCATACATGATATTGAGTAGTTGAGCAATGCTTGAGATCCATGAAATCGATCTCCATTCAACCAAAAGACCGCCTTGAAGGAAATTATAACTTCTAAACAAGGAATGCTAGGTTATTTGACATATTGGAAGAATATGACCTAGATGGGATCGTGTCCATAAAGGTGGAGGAGCCTACATCTAACCAAGGCGCATACAATTCAAGAAGAACCAATATTTCTAGTTTTGGAGTAGTAACGGAGGGATATGATCTTCTTCAAACCACTTGATGGTTTCTCATCTGCATGGGAGACATTATTGGATGTGGTAAATGGCTAAGAAGAGTGGCCCAAATTTGAGAGGATGTGGAATGATTATATTCAAGAATAGGGGTGCATCCATAGCAAGATAGTGTGCACAAAAGGAAGATAATCTTTCCCTCACGACAAGAATCAAGAAAGGGAGGAAACCTTTCACTCCAAAGAAGTTCTTTCATTCGAAGAAGGAGTTCAATAAATATTTTGGAAAATCCAAGGCTCCATGCTACTACTATGAAAGGAAGGGTCATTATGAAAGAGAGTGCCATGCTAGAAAGAAGAACGAATAAAGCATTCATGCATCCACCGTTGTAGAAGAAGGTGAACCTTCTCAGAATAAATCAGATGAGGAAAATGATGATTGAAAGGATTATTTACTTTAGTGAATAAGAGGATTCACTCTAGTGTGAATTGGATACTTATTCCCCATGCATAGATTCACTACCTAGTGCATGCAGTTAGTTTGGCAAAGTTTAAAGTTGCAGTGAATAAAGAATGACTCCAGGAATCTCCATAAGGAAGAAAAGATCATGGGAGCCTGCAAAACAATAAAAGATAAGTAATTGTGCTTTTTATCATATGTTGTTATAAAATCGTATTTAAAGAGTTTTGAATGTGTTTCATTATAATAATAAAGAAATTTGAATTCCCGGGATTTGGAATTATGTTATAGCATGTTGAAAATATACATTGTTGTCTGCCTTTTATTAGGAAATTGTAGACCACATGAAGTCCATATTATGAGATATGATATAGGACTAATATAGACTTATATAGGGATACATATAAAGCTGAAATTTTCATATGAATATTGTTAACACTAAAAATTGTTCACCTAGATCTCTATGGTCTAAACCATAAACATACATCATAATCCCACCATCATTTCCTCCATTTTGACCTTCACAATTGTATTTCCACTAAATATGGTCCAAAAAATCATTATTCCTTCCCCATAAATGATGGGAAGATGAGAATTTATTGTGATTTATCCCCACTCTCTCCAAAAAAGGGTCAAAATCCCTAAAAATGAGAATGGGTAAAAAACCATAGATAAATACCATGGACAATAAAATACCATAGGTCATTACCATGGGTCAAAAACCCTTGGACCATCCTATAAAAAACATTGTGAAGACCTCCCCCAAAACACTTTTTTCCATTTGCTCTCAGTCACACTATACACGTTTATGCCATTATTCACATATTTTCCACGCAATTCCCCACTGTGTACGTTAAGTTTACTCCGTACCCATTTGGATTTATTCCCCTGCTTGACAACTATTAGTGGAAGAGACTGGAGACCCAAATCGTGGAGCCGCGGGACCATTTTCGAGGACGGATACAGTCGCCCACATTTCAGAAAAATGTATCTTTCATTCTTATTTTGCATTAGTTAGTTAGTATTATATATACGAAAAAACCTAAAAATATTGTTATTGGTGTTTTGCTTCCTATTATTGTTGTTGAACTCTACCCTATGATCTTCATTATCTGGGGTTGGTGCTTTTTCACGTAGCTGGGGAGAAATCCCCACTACTTTTTTGGTGACTCCACTCGGTCGATCCATACGGATCTTTTTGTAGGAGGCATTGCAGAGTGAGATCGGTCTGAACCTTGAAAAAGTTGCAGGGTTATTTTCTTTCGGAATTAACGCCAGGAAGGTAGAGTTTGTACCTCCTCCCAATCTGCCCTTTCTTAAGCTCCATTTATCATTTTGAAGTCTGGATTGATTATTTCCCAGCATCGCCGGTAAAAGGAGATTGTGAATCCGTCGGGGCCTGGCGCCTTGTCAGGCTCTAGTCCCCAAATAGCATCTATAATTTTGGATTCCACAATATCTCTTTCCAGCATGGAATTGTCGGGCTGTATGACTTTTGCTATTGGTTTGTTCTCCTTTTCTCCCTTTAGTCATCACAGATTTGAACTAGTATTTCCTCAGTTCCTACCCCCTGGCCCTAGCTGGCAACCATTTTTCAAAAAAATTACAGTTCCAGTCGAGTCACACTTGGTCGGCCAAAAGTTGCGACCGATTCACACCTTTTTTCCCGATAACCACGACCCTTGTCACGCCTTTTTCTCTAATAAGTGAGACTTGGCTTAGACAACCGATTACTGCTGTCTCGGCTTTTGGAGTGACCCTGGTCGCTATTTTTACTCGGTTTTGTGCGACTTGTCGCGTTTAATCCTCTATTTTGTGTGACATGATTCTTCTGATTGTTTTTCTTTCCTTATCCCGATTATTTCATTGTTCTGTGTGACCTCGATCGTCCCTGTTCCACTGATAGGTGAAACCTATAGTTTTTTAGTCCTTTTCGGTGTTCAAGATCCTTATTCCAGATCCCATGTCTATGCGTTACCCCTTCCCGACCTATTTCTGTCCATATTTGATCCATTACAGCCCCTTGGTTTGTTTTAAGGTCCCCTTTTCCTTGTAGGTGAGCCTCTTGAATCGAGCTTTGTAGTCGAGACCTCTTATGTTTTTCCTACAACTTGGTAAGTTCCTTATACCTTCATTTACTTGTGTTTATTTTATGTTTTGGAAGAATTAGCTATGATTTTGCATGATATTTACTGTTATTTATTGCTATTTATCTGCATTTTCTTTTATGCATCCCCGCAGTGAGATCGTCGCATCTTCGTCGTAGGATTGTTGGGGCTTATACACACCATTTGCACACATCTCACACCTTAAAGATAAAAACACTTGTTCATGACCCCAAGCTAGCCTTAAAAATAACTTAATACAACCAACATTGTAACCTCATTTGAGGACAAAACAATATTGTAGCTAAGTTAGGACATTGGGGATAGGCATCCAAACAAAACCCCTTTGTAACTTACATTTTGAGACATAATTTTTTTCCATTAGGGGACTAAAATCCTTTTGTACTTGTTGACACAGTCAAGGCCAAACTATCTAACGCTCCCCTGCTCTATAGGAGTAAGCCACAAAGAAGGGGTTTGAGAAGTTAGGGTGGAAATTACACTCCATCACTGAAGGCTTTAAACCCTTCACAGTCCTCCTCGCACCACCCAACCAAGGGTCGAGGGCCAAAGGGCTTAAGTGCCAGGAAACCAACTGGACATGTCATGAATGAGGTGTCCTAGTTACCATTCTTCTAGGGCTCTTTTACCTAGAGGTCCTTTTTGGTAGTGGGATTCTATTAGCCTATTGTTCTTCCATTTCGTATTGTCTAGATGGGATTTCATCACCCTGCTGAGGATACGATTTGTGAGGATCTTCCAGCTTGTAGTTAGGAGTTTTCCTCCACTTTTATCCCATAGATTAGTGTGTCATTTTATTTCTAGGTAGTGTTGCTTGTTGGATTTCCGACCACTTTATTGTAGACTCATTTTGTTGTAACCTATTGTTGCAATTTGGTTTTAGAGATTGTTGTTGTCCTGTGAGCCACCATTTATACGCTCTCCTTCTACACACTCAGTTGTAGTTGGGTTTTTGAGCCTGCGATTGATACTTTTGAGTTTTCATTCATTACACAACACTCCATCACGTCATCATAGATCCACCACGCTACTCACATAGGATTAGGGGGCATACCCCCCAGTTTGGTTCCTTGAACCATCACCATTGGATCCATATTCGACATCATTCACCACCTTCGGAGCCACACACGACCTCTGAGTCTGATTTGGATTCATATAAATTTGAACCTACCTTGTTCACTACCCCATCTAGACTTATGGTTTGTGCACATCCCGATCCATTTCAAGGGGGGATGGTTACTAGTGGGCTTGTGTCCATTCCACCCATCAATACGGGCATCCCTTCCACTAAACCGATAGGTCCTGGTCCTAGTGGGAATTTTTCCACCGCACACATTCTTGCCGGTCTTCTACCCACTAGTGGTGGACCCACTCCCACCATCGTGGTTCCTACCATTCTACCATTTATACCGAGGGGAAGTTGCCCTTCCATGTTTTTTTCGACTATTCCTACGTAAAGAGTGACTATTCCTACTGTCGTAATTCAACCTTACCCACCCCCAGTTACACATGGGAACTGCATTCATGCCGCCTTTGGCACCATTGCTGGCCCTTCTCGATCCACTCTCAATTCTAGTCTACCTTTTATGGCTAGTCTTAACATTATTGACTTGTCACGGTTAACCAATGACCCCATTCGTCATAACCCACAATGGCCTCCTATGCCTACCAAAATTCCCTCAGACATCCCTAAGTTTGAGGGTAAGGCGAGAGAGGATCCCCAAAACCACATTTTGTCATTCCACTTATGGTGTTCATATAACAATATAGTGGATGATTCTTTCCAGTTGAGGTTATTCCAATGCACACTCACTAGTGTTGCGGCCAAGTGGAATATCAAAATCATTCATGCCACCTACCTATACTTTTCCTCTTTAGCCTCGATGTTACTTCAATACTTTCAATTACCCATCTGCTATGATGACAGGGTGGAAATCTTATTATCCTGTAGACAAAACACAACTACCCATATCACGGATCATATCCATGAGTGGTGCCATCATCGTAGCATGTTTAATATCCAGTTAGATGATAGGATCTTCCTAGATTGGTTCCTCAAAACCTTACCCCCCCCATATCCAAGGATGTTGCATCTAAGCATCCACAAACTGAGGAGGAATCCATCCTTAAGGCTCAATAGTTTGATCGTATATACGCCTAGTTGGGTTGCATGTATACCATTATACCCGATGCTCCCTGTGCTGGATCCTCACGTCGAGATACGTCAGGGACATCCCACGTTGTTGATGGAGTCATTGGCTCTATTACTCACGTTCCTCGCTTTTATCTAGCCTCTCTTGTGATTCCAACCCGTTCCAATCACACCCCCAACGTTCTCCAACTATGTTATGCTCCTGATTATTCACGCGTAATGGCTTAGTCCAGAGCCACCCCTTCCTATGGTCCTCTCGCACTAATTTGTTTGGAACACTCGTGTAATGCCCAAACAGTCAGCTTTGCAGCCCCACTAGCTGATCCTACCTATTATCCTCAACCTGTGCAACCTACTTCGGTTCCGGCCTTGAATCCTCCTGCTCCTTCAAGATAGGTCTATGCACATCAAAACCTCCCTAATCAACTCGCCCCCAATAACCAACAAGGGAAGGGAAGAAATAAGTGTGGTAGGAATAGGGGTAAAAACCAACCTCATAGAGGTGGCCAACAAGCCAACCTTCCGAACAATAATAGAGCCAACCCCTACACAAAATCCCCAATGTCCAACTCGACATGGGAAGAACCCACAGTTGTAGACTAACCATCTGTGCGCCATTCGTAACACTTACGGTCAATACACACATCAATGTCCTCATATAAACCGTGTTTGTCACTTACTTCAAACGGATACCCAACGTGACCCCAATGGGGCTACTCTGGCTCAGGAAAACCCAACACCACCAGGTCCTCCACCTATGGTGCTCCAAAACCCCCTACCACACCAAGGAATGGTTGCAACCCAGCCCTTGGCCCCATAAATGCCCGCAACAACTTTTGTTCTTCAACCCATTAATCCTGGTGTCCATCACCTCATGAAGTTATAGTCTGATGTCAACCTCCAGACTTGAAAAAGCCAGTATGGATCTACCACGGAAATCATCAACCCCTCAATGGAATCTACCTCTACCGCTCTAGATATGTCTTTTCATTTTTCAAGGCCCCCTTGTGGATGGGACTTCCAAAGTCTCACAATTCCCTTTAAGTCATGTTAGGAACAATGGTTCTACCAGAGTTGTGCTCAACTACAGTATAGTTGATGACTTAGCTGAGTATCCTTCAGCCATGTCCTCTTTGGAGGTGCTCAAAACATGTAAGTTTGCAACATAAAGCATTCTTATCTGCGTTAGGTGTTGTCAATCCCTCTGATTCTAGGTTGATCACCTTCAACCTGGATCAAGTAGAACCCCATATTCCACCATTTGTTGCCTTCCAAGTTTCGGTCACGATTCATAATTTGGTTATTCATCGATGCATTATTAATGAGGGGGTGTCCACTTGTGTTATGTCAACCTTTTTTTGGCAGAAACTTGGATCCACAACCCTCCAACCTTCTTCCACTGCCCTTTGCACCTATTATGGTCGCTCTTCTCAACCCCAAGGTGTCCTCACGAATGCCCCTGTTGAGTTAGCCAAAAACACAGTGTTGATTGACATTAAGGTTTTCAATGCCCAACTCGATAACAAACTCCTCCTAGGATGTAGTTATATGTATGCAATGCGAGTCGTTTCCTCTACCGTATTTTGACTCTTAATGTTCCATCATGATGGGAAGATTGTGACCATCGACCAAGTGACATACTATGATCAAACGGAGTTAGGCACACCAGAGCACATCCTTCCCACTATCGACACTACCATCGACAACGTGTCCATACCATCCATGTTTGTCATTGGCCTGGGCTTGTTTTCCAATTCTCTATGATGAACACATTTTTGTCCTTACCACCACCCCCACCATCAATTGATATATCATATTTGTGCACTATTACATCTGTTAGTGTTTTGACCTCCTCGCAACCTCATTCGCAACCTCAACCTCAGACCTCAGGGAATTACTCAGGTTCACTCCCTGTCCACACGATTCCCTTCCTCTTTACACCATCCAACATTGTGAGAAAGACTGTCATGGATACTCTCAACCTACCTGGTTTCACTTTGGGTATTCCTATGTGGTACCTCGATCCACCTACCCCACCCCCAAATCCACAAGTTGTGTTGAATCCCATCCAACCTATTGAGACGATGTCACACCCACCTCCTGGTACACCAAATACTACTCCTGTCCCTACTCCTGCCCCTCCTCCTCCGAATAAGGTTGGGGGCAAGGAAACCAAAGCGACGACAGAACCGCATCCTTCTACTACATGTGCTTTATGCAATGTCTAAGGCCATGGGACATAGAATTGTCCTGATTTACCTCTCATGCACAACCAACCACATGCACATTGTAGCCGAGATTGATGGCTCTCCAGTGGTCAATGTTCCAGCCTTACCCAGGGTAAAAAACAAGTCATTGCAAACCAACCATCCATGTAAAATTTGTGGACTATATGGTCATTATTCACACCATTTCCCAAAGTTGTCTAAGTATCGATCGCTCCTTAGTGACCTTCACACAAATTTCTGTGAGTCTGACATTACTGTCCTTGAGGAGCTCCACTCTTCGGTGTCTTCCTTGGACACCAATACCAACATTTACATGATCTCTACTTCCACTAGTCCTTCCTCCTCGTCAATCGTGGAAGATCCCCCTTGTTAACACTATTTTTCTTCCATGCTAAATGATTCGAGGAACAAGGTATGCTAAAGTTTTCAGCAATCGACCTTAGAGAATACCGAGAATTTCTGTAAACTACTCCTCAGGTTGCCTCTAAGCCTAAGCTGAAAGATGATCGAAAAGACTTGATCTTTTAAGCCTTGAAAATGTATGAAGAAAGGGAAATCAGGTCCTAAATTGTATGAGAAAACAAACGGTTTAAAGGATTTCTGCTTAAGCAGGAGAAATCTAGATTGTAGGTGTAGTGGCCCATCGGATGAGGAAAGAAAAATAGATCTATGGGAATAATCCTTCTCACCATTTTGAGGTAACGAGAGAATGAGTATACACAGATCGCCTAAATATATAGGAGAGGAGATAGTATTTCAACCACGATGATGTAGAGGCGAGCCAAATCAATGGAGATAATAGGTTTCTCAAATATGACATGCACAACCCAAGTCAGTTTTTGCATTTTTGCAGAATAGGCTAAAAATGCTGTAGCTATCAAAGGTTGAGATTGACCGAGGGATAGATCAACGGAGGAGGTTAATTTCACTAAATCAAAGTGCTTATGAGGCTCCATGTTTCCAAATTTGCAGAATGGTTAAAGTAGAGGCATGTTTCGACGGTGGAGATCAAATCAAGAAAAGATCCACGATGGATAGTGTTTCCACTGACTGAACATGCATGGAGTAAATCATCTTTGGGATTTGCAAAACATAACACACCCATTACAAGTGGATGGTAGAGATTTATGGCATTTCTAATCGAAAGGCTGGAAATGGTTCTGCTCGTTAAAAGTGGCATGAAGAAGAATCGGAGATGAAAACTTTGGTTTTGTGTAAGGCCCACTCATTTCGAAGGGCCACTGTCGAAAACAAGACGAAAGGCCATGGTTGAAACGCAGTCTCGACCACCTTGGAGGTAGAGAAGCGACATTTTGGGGGTAAGTATGTAGAGGGTATAGGTGACGGGTAATAAAAGTTCCAAGCACCATTTGAGCATATCTATGACCAAAAAATCAACTCCATGGCATAGATCAGTCCCCGATGTTATCTCCCAAAATAAATTTATTTTGACAGTATGAAGAATTGAATTCATGTAATGAAAGATCTGAGTATGACTGACAACTTGAAAGCCTCTGTTTTTGATTTGGTTGAAAATTTTAAAAGTTATAGCTTTCGGTGGCTTAGGCGAGGCTTATTATAGCTCATTACCCACCAAAAAGCTACCTTTCAGTGGCTAAATGGTTGAATGTGGGGTAAACGTAAACCATCGAAAATGGTCTGAGCAAGCAGAGTTAAAATAACACTTTCGGTGGCTTAGGCGAGACTCTAGAAGACTCATTAGCCACTAAAAAGGGTCGCTTTCGGTAGCTTAGAGAGAGGAACAGGAAGGATTTTAACCACCGAAAGCAGGCAGCGAGCAACATTGGAAAATGTACATTCGGTGGCTTAGGAGAGGCTCGGAACAGATCATTAGCCACCGAAAAGGGTTGCTTTCTGTAGCTTAGAGAAAGATTCAATGCATATGCTAACCACCGAAAGCAGGAAGATAAGCATTGGTGAAAAGTACTTTCAGTGGTTTAGGCAAAATCTAGGGTATTTCATTAGCCACCGAAAGGACAGGTTTTCGGCAGTTAAATAGGTTTATCGGCGAGGCCATTATCCGCCGAAAGCAGGATTTCACCATGGCGACGGGGTAAAGGTTTCGACGGCTTAAGCGAGAAAGATAGCACTTTTTTAGCCACACAAAGCCAGCTTTTCGGTGGCTAGCTGACAAACTCTTGGAGGATATTAACCATTGAAAAGGAAAAGTGAGAAAATAGTTAGAAAACAGTCACATCCGACCTCGTCAGCAAGATAAATGATCAGTAGAAGGTGTGACAAACCACATAAAGGATCTGGGCTTGCATAACAGTTTGTGTAAATGAGTTAAAAAGGTCATTAGGAAATTGGCAAAGGACTGATATGACCAGAAATCCTTAGTCTCCTTCCACATGTCCAAAAGAGTATCGAAAAGCCCACCGAATACTCTGGCTGATGTAGGTTATGATTACTTGGGAAAGGGGTTCGAGAGGATCAGCTCCTGCCATTAGTTTATGATCTCAGCCTCCATCATGATAGAATAAACCCTCATAATCAGTGCTAAGAGACTCCATCAACTTTCATCTTCGAGATTACCATTATTATCCACCATAAAAGCTAGCTATGAAAGAGCAGCCTACTAAGCATAGTGTATACAAAACTAAGAACTATTTTGCAGGTACCCAGGAGAGGCATTCATCAAGATGAAGAAGAGTGGACCTGCTCTCAAGCAGGAGCTAGGTGCTAGGTGATATCAGTTATTTAGAAGCACATCCATAGGTCTGCAGACTCTTTCAAGAGGTTTGCTGCTACAAGTTCCGTGAAAAGATACAAGGCTCCCATCAACAGGTGGCTGAAGCATTTTCCCTCTCATTCGATGGTTCAAAAGCAGTCATAGGCAAAGAGGAGTTTCACATAGATGAAACCCTAATCACTGAGGTGACAGAACTCCCTGGCACAGGGGAAAAATGGTTCAAGACCACCAAACCAAAAGATGTGGAATTCAGGTCTTACCTTAAGCCTGGGCATAGAGGAATGGTGTGGAAGAAGAGTGTGCCATCATCATGGTTGGAAGAGAAGTGGCAACAACTATTGAAGGGCATTGTGGTCTACCTAACCTATTAAGGGAGATATAACAGATCCATGTTCTAACATTTCAAGTTGATGAATCACTTCATAGGTAAAATCCCTCTCAATTTGCTCTTTTACGTACAGAGGAGTTTGGGAAAGATGGCACATAAAGTGAAAGCCCAGCCATCCAAGATTGCTGGCAGGCTATCCCACCATGGACTTATCCAACTATTGGTCCAGGAGTTGTTGAAGAGAGGAATATGGCATGGCCTTATTTTCTGTTTTGGAATGGATTTGAGATGCCTTCAACCAAAAGAGAAAGGGAAGTCTCTTGCCAATAAGTCCAGCACACCAAGGAGTGGGAGAAGAAGGAGGAGGGCCATTTCCCTAGCAACAGCAGCAGAACAACCTCCCTCCTCTTCCAAGACCAAGAAGGTAAAAAGGAACTTGGACTTTAGTGAGAAGGGCCAGGAGGTTGAAGCACACCAGGAGAATATCCTAAATCTACCCTATTCAGATTCTGAAGAAGAGCAAGAAGAAGATGTAGCCCTAGCTCTATGAATTGTACTAGTGTCTGAAGCACTACCATCCCCCACACCATAGGATCAAGAGGAACCAACATATAAGGATTCCTCCAACAAGCCTAAAACTCAAAAGATCAATCAGCTACTAAGGAAAATTTATTAGATGGAGGTTTTGGAAAGAGAACTAAAGAGAAATAATGAAACATTGACCAACAGGAACAAGCTACTGCATAAGTCTTACCTGGAGCAGAGAGAAGGATACATTTTCTTGAAAAGGATGAATACAAGGTACCTTAAGGACAATACTAGATTATACAGGATGGTTAGGCTCCAAAGGCTACAGCTGAAGGAGGCCAAAGCAAACCCTAGCAGCCACCCCACCTTAGAAAGCCTAGCTAAAGCAGTAGTTAGTCTCTAGCCTCTTGAAACTAGCCAAGGTGCTGTTAACACTCCTAGCATGAAGCCTACATAAGAGGAAACCTGAGCAAACATGCCTAAAAAGACATTTTTGAGAAAAACCTAATAATTTTTGTAAAATAGGGCTTTCGATGGCTTAGGCGGATGCTGGGGCAGTACATTAGCCATCGAAAGCGCCACTTTCGGCAGTTGATGGTTCCGATAGACTGGCCTCTTAACCATCGAAAGCGGACAGAGGCTTAAAAGCAAGTTTTGGTATACAAGACCGGTTTTGGGAAACTACATATGGCTAAGGGATGTAATATAAAGATGAAAGACGTTGAGGGAAGCATTAGAAAAGCGTCTGTTTAAGCTCTACTATGACATAACAACACAAAAGGCCACCAACCCTAGCTGTCAAGAGAAATCAGTGGATTAACTGGCAGAGGGCTAGTAACAGTAATCATCAGCAGTTACTCCAGTTATTTAAAAGTTGGTTTAGTGGACTAGTTCTTCAGTTAAGTTAAGACAAGCAGTTAATTAGGGTTTTAAACCCTAATTTGCAAAAACTATTACTTTTGTTTATTTTTGTAAAAAAAAAACATATCCAAGTTTTTAGGATCTGTATATTTTGTAAGAGTCTATAAATCCTAAGATTGATTTTATGAAATGGTTCGACTTTGGGGATTTATAAACCTATACTATTGTCAACTTCTCATTTTGCTCATTCTTGAATATAAGCTCTTTTGTTATAATTTGTTTAGCCTTCATCTCTGTCTTTATTGTACTTATGCCTGAATGTGTATTTAGGTTGATTTCAAGTTGATTAATTACTGATAGCTGCCATCCTATTGGTGTGTTAATGTGATTTGAATTATAAAGTACCAGCCTTATCATGATTTAGCCATTTATATGCATATGCTTTGTGTGTAAATCTACCAACCTGATGAGTTCTCCATCCCCGCACCTTATTGTCAACTTCTGAACAATTGTAACTAAAAGCCTTGTAATTGAGTGAGTTTCATGCATGTCTTGAGAGTGGAAGGTTATATAGGTTACTTGACTTGATCCATATCAGAAAACCCTGAAAAACATTGTAAGTTAATGTTAACACCTCTATGTTGAACAGCTGAGGAAGAGGTATGATTGAGGAATGATAAAAGGATACATAAAATTGGCAAAGTTTAATAGTTTTGATTCCATTATTAAAATGCGCATAGTGATTAATTTGTCATGCAATCCGAAGGTGTAAGGCGATGGAGGTGAAATATACGGCTGAGAAATAGTCCGCTGAATAAAGATGCACACTTGAAAAGATAAGAAAGGCTAGCGGAATATGCACAACCAATCTCAATCCAACGGTTTAGGCAAAAAGTGAAAACTCATCGACGGTCATTATTGGTTCCGGAGGGTAAAGTTGCGAGATGGTTAAAAGGGAAAGGTGGTAGAGGAATGTAAACCATATTCCACGTGGCAACTTGGAGTGAATTCCGTGAAGAAAAGCAGTTAAGGAAAAACCGCTTGATGAAGGCTCCAGAAAAGACCGTCATATAAAGGTAAAGTTGACTTGGTTTTAAAAAATCATTTCATTTACGTGTTGTGGGTGAAGGGAAGGAAATAGTCCGCCATCTTCCCAAAGTCAACTTATACATATCTACAGTCACAGGTAAGCCTTAAAACACTCAAACTTGGTTCGAAGAGTTGTTTCCATTGTTCGTTATGGAAAAGGAATAGGGTTTAGGAGTTTTATGCAGAGTTTTGGATGAGAGGGAATAATTTGTTGTCGATAGGGAAAGAAACGTATGTGACCCTGTTTTATCAGTTGGAAATGTATCAGTCTCAAAGGAGCGGTTGTGGCAGTGTAATTTTCAAGGGAATGATGTTCTAAATATCTGCAGTTCTTTTTCATATTATTTTTCTATTGAGCAAACATTACCATTTCCCAAATTTGTTGAATGGTGCGCAAACAGTTATTCTCCCTCCGAAAGAGTTGTCATGAGTCATACCATGTCCAAAATAATTTGTAAGGTTGATGCAAAATCCGTTCATGGAATACTGAACCTACATGATAATTGTGAGTCCTTAAATGAGCCAGTCTTAGTCGAAATGTATAAAAATTGTAAAACCGAAGTTAGATGCCAATTTCTATCCAATATTCTCAAAGATGGTCAGTCATTAGAAGGACTTTTTCTTCCATACAATGTTAACATTTAAAAAAAAGATGTACAGTTGGTCATGTCCTTGGTCAGTCAAATTCTAGGTTTAGATGATGATATTCATATCAGCGAAGTCGTTTTAGGTTTCTTATTGAGTATAAGTTTAGTTGATCCCGAGTCCCATTTAATCCAGTGTTTCAATATAGATGCGTATTTGGCTGAAGTTATCCATGTCTAGTTGGTCGAATTTCCCAAAGTCAGGTTTTTAAAATATCAATCATACTTACTGAACATGCTACTGTGTTCAAATGTGTCGGAATTCCAATTCCTATCCACCATTTTCTCTCCAGATCTTCCAAAACAAATCAATATGTTTGAGTTTGTAAATACAATTATGGCCGATATGTATAAATTTCTGTTTGATGATGTATTACTAAGGGTGTTAGAAGAAATGATCTTCATGCTACAGTCTTCCTCATAGGACAGAATATGAGACTGGTTCTTATATATAGATTTTATTGTTTTGAGGGTGTATGGATTCACTAGGGAACCACACAAGCTACCTGTTTTTCTGACTCCAAGAATTTTTTCACTCTAGTTTATGAGGCAGAGATTATGTGTAGAAGAAGAGCATTTTGGAGCGTTCAAGAAGTCTTCCAATGTTAAATTTCCTCTTAAAGTTGGTTCGTTTATTTATAAAAAAAAAGTGCCGTGTTGGTTATAGAAAGGTTATTAGAAGTTATGGATTTCCAGAAGGAGCAAAGAATCAATTATGATCCACATCACATAATTTCTCAGAGGAAGCAGTCAAAACAAAAATAAACCATTCGATCATCAAGTTGTTGAGGGTTTAGATAAAATAGCCAATTTGTCTTGTTTTGAAGAAAATTCAAGAATCGATGAGGGTAGGAGCAATGAATTGACTGCGGCAGTTCAAGCACCTTATAATCCTAGCATTTTGAACAAGATGAGTCTTTCTAAAATTGAGAGCATGGATGTGGATGAAAACATTTTACATAAAAAGACCAAAACACACCATCAAGATGATAAGATTTCAGGAGAAATAGTTTTAGAATTCATACTTGTTATGCTCTGGCTATTGTATCAGATATTTCACAAATATATCTACTAAAGTTGATATGGAATTCATCTTGTGATGCTCTATATTGATGGATTGTTCATGTTTCTTTCTTATTCGCTTGAAAATCAATGAATGACTGTGACTGGATGGTTTTCTTGCCTTTGTTGAGATCCTGTGTATGAATGTTTTGTATTATCTTTATCTATTTGACTCCATTGCCCAATGGTTATATGTGCTGTTTCAACCACCCGCAGAATTTAAGGTATTTATTCCAATATCTGGCCTTGTTAAATTTATATATGAGAGATCCCTCTCTGGAAAGCAAAGCCAGTTTATTTCTAAAGTGGTTTTGCTGTTGCCTTTCGGATTTACCTTTTACAACCTGGGTACATTCTGAGTGCTAACAGTTACCAGGAATCCTTGAACTACAACCTAGAGGATTTTCCTGGAGTGATAACAAATTGGTGCCGTTGCCGGGGAGAGGAGACTGAAGCTTAGCTTCCCTGGGAGACGACATAGATCCTTGCTTTGATGATAGAAAAAGCTTGGAAATTATTCTGGTTTTAATCATCTCTCTGGCGACTCCATTGCAATAAGGTGGCTTCAAGAATACCAAGTACCAGAGCAAACTCTTAGGGGCCACCATCAACACCTGTTTCAGATCTAGAAGAAATTTTGAGAAGAGCTAGGGCTTCACTAAGGTAGACCGGCAGTGCTGCAGAGGAAGTCACACTATGTATTTTAAGAAACATTTATGCTATTATTTCTTCTTCTGAAACACCAAATTCTCAAGAATTTATAAATATATCAGAAAATTCTAGGGTTTAGGCATCTTCAAGCACTGCTGCTTGTGAAGATCCAATCCTTGGTGTCTCCACTGGGGAAAGTATACCACCACCACTTTCTCAACAAATACCTTCATCAGTACTGCCTTCCTCAACCCTTTCCATACCCATTTCCAATATGGCTGCCCCTCAATTGACCAAAATGGAAAGCATCCTGGTAGCTAGGTATGCCCCCCTAAATTTACCAAATCCCCTCTCGGCCATGCCCACTGGGGATTACCTCAAGTACATGCCTAATTTCACAGGAGAAGGAGATTTCACAGCTAAAGAACATCTAGAGGCATTTTACAACTATGCTGAGAACATTAACATAGAGTAAGAAGATGTATGGACTAGGGTTTTTGTGCAAAGCTTAGATGGTCAGGCTAGGAAATGGTTTAAAGAATTGCCTGCAGGATCGATGGTAGGCATTGAGGCCCTAGATGACATCTTTCTAAAACATTGGGGAGAGAGGAGAGACCACCTCTATTATATCACAGAGTTCAACAACTTGAAGAGAGAGAATGGGGAGTTTGTCTCAAATTTCACCAAGAGGTTCAATAACATGTACAGTAAGATTCCCAATGAGATCAAGCCCACTGATACCTCAGCTAGGATAACTTATGCAAAGGACTTTGACTCTGATTTCTACCTACTTCTTAGAGAAAGGAGGTCTGCCTCCTTATCACTCATGAAGGATGCTTCCCTAGATGTAGAATCAAACATTGTGGCATCTCAGAAGGTTAAAGGAAAGATAGACAGTAAGAAGCAACCAGAAGACCCCATTGGGGATTCTTCATCAGAGAACAAGATTGACAAGATGACCAAATTGTTAGATAACCTGAATGCTGAAATGTCTAAGCTGAAGGACCAAGGGTAGATACCTGTGAGGGGTAAAGGGCCAGGTGACTTTGCTCCCCGAAACCCTAACTTTGTCCCTTATAGAAGAGGAAACCCCCTAGTTCAGATTCTTTGAAGGGAAAGGAATCAAGGGGAATATCAAAGAACAAAGGCTCCATTTTAGAATGCTATATTAGAAGAAGAGCCAAAATTCATTGACGAAGAAGGAGAAGCTGAAGACAACATCCATTGCATGGAGGATGAGGTGGACTATTCTTTTCTGACATAGGCAGAATATGAGGAATCCCTAATTGATGAGCAGATCACTGAAGAGGCTCTATATCAGGCTGATGGTCAGGGAGGGTAAAATCTAAGATCTAGGTTGGTTGCTCCTCTCAAGAAGAATGTTGTGACTATCAAACAACCTGATGCACTAGCTAAAAAGCTTACTGTTTTACGAAAGAAAGTGGCTGTCATTTCCAAATCATTGTAGAAAACCAACACCTTCAACCATTCCTGACCATGTCCAACTCAAAACTCCAGTGCATGAGGCTACAATATAGGCTAGATTATTCTTTCAACCCTGAGTCAGAAATTAAAAAATTGAAAATCCCTTTCCCATTAATTGAGCTAATGAAAAATGATGCATTCAAGTCTTCCATTCTGAATTCCCTTCAGCCAAAGGTGCATATTGATACTGACTTTGTTCACCTACAAGATGACAAACCTGTGGTAAGCCTAGGCCCCATGATTGAAGACCTAAAAGACTCATGCCCACCTTTCTATATATCCTTGAATATCCATGATAAAATCCTCCATAATTGTCTACTGGATTCAGGAGCTTCTCATAACCTAATGCCAAATGCTGTGATGGATGAGCTTGGTCTCAGCATCATAAAGCCCTACCATGATTTATTCTCCTTTGACTCCAAAAAGGTCAAGTGCTTGGTCTCTTTCTATCTTGGTCATGGAGCAAAAGACTTGGTGGCACCCTTTAAATGGATCTTACATATGCCACCATCCCCATTTTTGGAGGGGAGACCAAGAGGTTGTACCGAGAAAATCAGCTGGCCTACATCATAAACAAGGAGAGAAATTCAGTGAATCACCCCATCTATGCAGTAGACACTGATTTTGGGTCATGCATTCTGCAAATAGATGATTCTCAACAAACATCAGTCTAGCTCACTAAGCCCACCTGTGAGCAGCTCGAAGAAGTGACCACAACAGTCTGGAACATGTATTTCAATGGGGCTAGCACTCAAAGCTCAGCAGGTGCAGTTGTAGTATTGATCTCCCCATCCAAGGAAAACATTCATCTGTCTTATAAGCTTGAGTTTAAAACCACTAACAATATAGCAGAATATGAAGCCTTTCCACTAGGAGTTAAAGCTGCCAAGGAGATGGGGATCATGTGCATAAGGGTTTTTGGAGATGCAGACCTGATTATACAGCAGGACAACAACACTTTTTCAAATGAAAAATGTCAGAGTGAAGGCCTACAGGGACGAGGTATGGAAACTCAGAGACTCCTTTATGTTTTTCGAACTGTCATATATACCTAGGGCTTTGAATCACCTGGCTGATTCCCTTGCTGTCTCTACAAGTTTGTTTATTCCTCCTTTACCTCCTAAGCTCAGCTACGATGTTCAGGTTAAGTACAAACCTTCCTTGCCACATAATGTAAAATTCTGGAACGTGTTTGAGGATGATGATGAGCTTAGTAAATTCCTTCAGCTAGTAGATGAGTTCTTTGATATACATATAGACCAGGAAAACCTAAACATGGAGGAATCCAAGTAGCTCAAGCTGAAAGATAAAGTGGCTGATTAGAACATTGTCCAATTACCCAATAACTATATACCTCGGGGTCTAGTACCTCTGGAAGAGCTGTTTGATCACAATGACATCCCTTTCAAGCATTCCAAAAATGGGCTAGACCCTGCTATCCAAGAGCAAAACATAGGTATCCAAAGCCATCCAAAACTGATAAATTTGTCTACCAAGTTGACTGCTGATCAGAGGTCAAAGTTTTGTAGCCTAATACAAGAGTTTGCTGATGTCTTTGCCTGGGAGTACAGTGACCTGAAAACGTATGACACCAATATCATCCAGCACAGGATTCCTTTGGAGAAGGACACAATCCCTTTCAAGCAGAAGATGAGATCCATCAGTCCTCTCCTATTACCAATAATTGAAAAAGAAATCCATAAGCTCCTCAAAGCCAAGATCATAATCCCCCTCAAGTATTCCAAGTGGATTGCAAACCTAGTAGTGGTAAGAAAGAAGAACGGGGAAATCAGGTTGTGTGTGGATTTTAGAAACCTGAACAAATGTTCCAAGAAAGACAACTATCCACTGCCCAAGATGGAACACCTATTGCAGAAAGTCTCAGGGGCTAGTTTCATGTCATTCATGGATGGCTTCTCTGGATACAACCAAGTTGTTGTGCACCCTGATGACCAAGAGAAGACTACCTTTACCACCCCCTGCGGCACTTTCATGTATACTAAAATGCCATTTGGGCTAATGAATGTTGGGGCTACTTTTCAGAGAGCCATGGACCTAGCTTTTGTAGGGTTTAAAGATAAATTTGTGCTCATATACTTGGATGACCTAACTATTTACTCTCACAGCCATAATGACCATTTGCGACATTTGAAGAAGGTATTTCTAAAGTGTAGAAGGTATGGAATATCACTCAACCCTAAGAAGTCCCAGTTTGCACTCAGTGAAGGAACACTCGTAGGCCACATAGTGTCAGCTGAAGGTGTAAAGATCGATTTGGTAAGGGTGGAAGCAATCCAGAAGCTGTCTATACCGAGGTCAAAGAGGGACATTCAGTCCTTTTTAGGCAAGATAAAATTTGTCAGGAGGTTCATCCCTAATTTCTCCGAGCTGGTGAAGCACATAATAGTCATGCTGAAAAAAGATGCAGAAATAAAATGGACTGACTAGGCAAGAACCTCTTTTGAAGACATTAAGAAGGCTATCATGGAGGCCCCAACCCTGATTAGTCCTGACTACACCAAGAGTTTTTACATTTTCTCTTTTGCATCCTATGACATAATGGCAGCCGTGCTGTTACAAAAAAATGATGAGGGTCATGATCATCCAATTGAATTCTTCAACAAAACCTTGAGAGATGCTGAGCTGAAGTATGATCCAATTGAGAAACATGCTTATGCTCTCATAAAATCTTTGAAGAATTTCAGAATTTACATTCTCCATGCAAAGGTCCTTGCATATGTCCCTTCAGCTGCTGTGAAGGATGTTTTGACTCAGCTTGACATTGATGGGAAGAGAGCTAAGTGGATTTCCAAGCTCATCGAGTTTAATATAGAGATGAAACTCACTAAGCTAGTGAAGGGACTAGGTCTGGCCAAACTCATGGCTAAAGAAAACTGTGAACTGATGCGAATAAACTTCATATGTGTCAAATCAGCAAAAGTGCAGACTGTGGTAGCAGTAGAAGTAGATCAAGATCAAAATGAAATTCCATCAGTAGCTGAAAACCTATCTTCATGTGAGTGGTAATCAGATATTATTCAATTTTTGCAAAAATTAGAAGTTCCTCCTGATCTCAATCCTAATCAAGCACGAGCTCTTAAGTTAAAATATGTTAAGTTTTGCATAATTGACAAACTACTGTACTGGAAAGACCAGTCTGGAATTTTTCTAAGATGTCTAGATAAAGAAGAAGCAGAGCAGGTCATGCATCACTTTCATTCCAGCACATGTGGGGGCCACCACTATTGGAAAACCACAACCCACAAGATCTTAAGAGCAGGATACTATTGGCCAGTCCTTTTTGCTGATGTATGCACTTTTGTAAGGGCCTGTTGTTAGCACTCAGAATGTACCCAGGTTGTGAAAGGTAAATCCCAAGGTAGCAGCAAAACCACTTTAGAAAGAAACTGGCTTTTTTTTTTTCGGAGAGGGATCTCTCAAATATAAATTTAACAGGGCCAGATATTAGAATCAATACTTTAAATTATGCAAGTGGTTGAAACAACACATATAACCATTGGGAAATGGAGTCAAATAGATAAAAATAATACAAATCTTTCATACACGAGATCTTAACAAAGGCAAGATAACCATCCAGTCAGAGTCATTCATTGATTTTCAGGTGAATAAGAAAGAAACATGAACAATCCATCAATATAGGGCATCATAAGATGAATTCCCTATCAACTTTAGCGAAAGTATTTGTGAAATATCTAAGACAATAGCCAGAGCATAACAAGTATGAATTCTGAAACTATTCAACACTACGTTTTAGATATGAAGAAAACAAAATGGAAAGTAAGCACTAAGAAGACAATCACATGGAAAGAAGGCATAGACTGTAACATAAATGACATAGGAATATCTAAAGATCCACCAACATTCAACTTTGTTATTTCATTAAAAATCATAAGTTCTCAAAAAACATCATTTCAAACATATGGGTTCCAACCCCCAATACATCAAATAAATTCAAATATATACAAAGATAACTTCTTCCCAAGAAGATCAATAACCGAATAATCTGTTAATCAAAGTTTTTTGTAACTATATCCCTAACAACTAGGAATGAAACTACATGCTTCAATTCTAACAACAGATCGTTTGATTATAATCAACTTAGTGACTGCAGGGTATCCCGAATAAATAGCTCCACGACGTGCAACACCCAATTTCAAGGATGAAATATATACTTGGTCTTCCTGAATCTTTCCATGATCCTCCATTGTTCCGCATTTGGTGTGTCATATTCTGTCATTTCTCTAACGGATACCTCCAAATCCACATAGGCTTCATAAGATACCGTGGGAAATCCTCTTCTAATGATTAAAAACTTTTGCAATACTTCGAAATCCTCTGTCAATTTTTCTACAATGATCTTTCCAGTCAGCCCTTTTACCAAATATTCAAACTTGGAATGGTCAATGCGATTTTGTACTAGCAGACTGTGATAATGTTCCTGAGAAAATAATCTTCCTTCATCATCCGAGAAAGAAAGGAGGCCGTCTTCAAATAGATCTTTAAAAGCAAGCTTGAAATCCTTTATCTGTGAAGACATTGTATTTGCTTTATCTTGTACCACCTTCATGAGCTGATGTTTGTTAATAAATTTCTTCGCCCATAGTACAATAGCTACTCTGTCCTTAATTCCCATGTCCTGCAACTTTTGATATGTTAGAGAATTCAAGAAATTTTAAGCGTTATGAGCTGTGTTTAAAGGCTTCTTTTCCATGGTCTCGTTTGCCAACTTCAGTCTTTGAGTAGCAAAATTGACTAATGCACTTTGGTCATGAATAAAATTTAAATAGTGCCTAAACTTGGTAATTTCCACAGATATTGTATCCCAAATTAAATGTTTAGCTCCTTGTAGAGGATCTTTTCCTATACTTCTTGCCTTAAACTCATTAAACTTTTTCTGTCACTGGATTTTATCATTTAATGTTTTATTCTTCTCTTCAATGATTCTAGCCATTTCTGATTTAATCTTCTCATTTTATTCCTTTAATTCTTTGATCTCCACATCCTTCAGACTTACCTGTGACATAGGAACTAATAGATCATTTGCAGAAAATTCACTTAGCGACTTTTCAATATTCACAAAGATAAATCTGTGTCAATAGGGGTTTGACTCATGAGCTCTTCCATAATTTCCTTTTCATCATTCTGATCCTTTTTTAGCTTCGAAATCTGGGTCATCAACTCAGCTCTTTCCATTTCCCATCTGTTTTTCGCCTCTTGCAACTTCAATGCTTTGCCTTTCTATTCCATCATCTCTTGATAAACTTTATATTTTTCTTCGTGCAATGTAAATAATTCCGGGGATTGAGCATGTTCAACATTTGGGATTTTAAGCTTCTTTTTTAATACCTGGATGGTATTGTCCTTTTCTTCTAAAAGCTTTTTGGTTGCCTATACATTTCCTGGTTCTCTTCCCAAGCTTATAACATCTCCCTGCAACTTTTTAATCTGGATCAAATTTGCTTTATTTTCTATTTTCTCATGCTTCAATTGGACTTCCATTTTATCTACAAGGGCCTGCAATTTATTAACCTTCATAATAACATGTAATAAATCAGAATAGATAACATCTCCAGTCTGCTTATGGAGTTGTATCTTATCGGGAAGACTAATTTTATCTAACTTCACTTCCACCTCAGATACTTTTTTATCACTAACCATAGCGAACTTCAAGGTATTCCTCTCCACATCTCGAGTAGAAATCAATCATGTCTTTTGATTGGTTAGACTTCTAACTCGAGGAAGCAGATTTATGGTTTCCTCTGATGACTGCATTTGTTTTTCAACATAACTTGACACTAACTCTGCTCTGGATTTGAAACATGAACTGGGCTTTGCACTACCCTCTCCTCCAAAGGAATACTGATGCATTTGTACATATTTCTTTGGGAACAAGACTATCCTCTTTGAATCCTCTGAAACTATTTCTCTTGAAACTTGATCATCCTGGGGGTGTGTTTTGATCTTTTTATATGAAATGTTTTCATCCACATCTATACTCTCAGTCTCAGAAAGAATCCTCTTATTCACAATGCTAGAATTATCAGCTACTTGAACCGTTGCGGTCAAGTCATTGCTCCTACCCTCACCAATTCTTGAATTTTCTTCAAAACAAGACAAATTCATTATTTTATCTAAACCTTCAACAACTTGATGATCGAATGGTTTATTTTGTTTGACTGCTTTCTCTGAGAGATTATATGATGTGGATCATAATTGATTCTTTGCTCCTTCTGGAAGTCCATAACTTCTAATAACCTTTCTATAACCAACAAGGCACATTTGTTTTTGAAAATAAACGGACCAACTTTAAGAGGAAATTTAACATTGGAATACTTCTTGAACGCTCCAAAATGCTCTTCTTCCGTGCATAATCTCTGCCTCATAAACTCATGTGCAAAAATTCTTGGAGTTAAAAAAACAGGTAACTTGTATGGTTCCCCAGTGAATCTATACACCCTAAAAACAGTAAAATCTTTATATAAGAACCGGTCTCCTATTCTGTCCTCTGAGGAAGACTGTAGCATGAGTTTCATTTCTTCTAACACCCTTGGTAATACATCATCAAACAGAAATTTATACATCTCGGCCATTATTGTATTTACAAATTCAAGCATATTGATTTGTTTTGGAAGAACTGGAGAGAAAACGATGGACAAGAATTGCAATTCCGACACATTTGAACACAACAACATGTTCAGTAAGTATGATTGATATTTAAAAAACTTGACTTTGGGAAATTCGACCAACTAGACATGGATAACTTCAGCCAAATACCCATCTAGATTGAAACAATGGATTAAATGGGACTCGAGATCAACTGAACTTATACTCAATAAGAAACCTAAAACGACTTCGCTGATATGAATATCATCATCTAAACCTAGAATTTGACCGATCAAGGACATGGCCAACTGTACATATTTTTTGAAAATGTTAACATTTTTTGGCAGAAAAAGTCCTTCTAATGACTAACCATCTTTGAGAATACTGGATAGAAATTGGCATCTAACTTTGGTTTTTGAATTTTTATACATTTCGACTAAGACTGGCTCATTTAAGGACTCACAATTATTAGGGAAATTATCAGGTAAGTTCAGTATTCCGCGAATGGCTTTCGCATTAACCTAACAAAATATTTTGGACATAGTATGACTCATGACAACTCTTTCGAAGGGAGAATAACTGTTTGTGCACCATTCAACAAATTCAGGAAATGGTAAGGTTTGATCAATGGCAAAATAATATGAAAAAGAACTACAGATATTCAGAACATCATTTCCCTACAAATTACACTGCCACAACCGCTCCTTCGAGACTGATACATTTCCAACTGATAAAACTGGGTCACATACATTTCTTTCCCTATCAACATCAAATTCCTCCCTCTCATCCAAAGCTCTGCATTAAACTCCTAAACCTTGTTCCTTTTCCATAACGAACAATGGCAACAACTCTTTGAACCAACTTTGAGTGTTTTAAGGCTTACCTGTGACTGTAGATACGCAGAGGTTGACTTTGGAAAGATGGCGGACTGTCCCCTTCCTTCACCCACAACACAAATGAAATGATTTTTTAAACCAAGTCAACTTTACCTTTATACAACGGTCTTTTCCGGATCCCTCATCAAGCGGTTTTTCCTTAACTGCTTTTCTCCATGGAATTCACTTCAAGTTTCCATGTGGAACATGGTTTACATTTTGCTACCACCTTTCCCTTTTAACCATCTTGTAACTTTACCCTCTAGAACCAATAATGATCGTCGATGAGTTTTCACTTTTTGCCTAAACCGTTGGATTGAGATTAGTTGTGCATATTCCACTAGCCTTTCTTATCTTTTCAAGTGTGCATCTTTATTCAGCGGACTATTTCTCAGCCGTAGATTTTGTTTGCTTTATTCCATAACCATTGATCTTTAAGCTTTGTTAACCACATCTGCTTCTCCACATAACTTATCTCCTGTGCATCTTTACCTAGCGGATCCGTTTTAAACCATATATTTCACCTCAACCATTTTACACCTTCAGATTGCATGCCAAATTAACCATTATGCGCACTTTAATAATGGAATCAAAACTATTAAACTTTGCAAATTTTATGTATCCTTTTATCTTCCTCAATCATACCTCTTCCTCAATTGTTCAACATAGAGGTGTTAACACCTGTGACTAGTGCGAAAGATTTATAGGGAAGCAACAGCTCAAATCCTTGCCCCTTAGGCCTATTGTGGTGAATGGGCCTTTCCAGCAATGGGGTCTGGAATTCATAGGTGAAATAAATCCATCTTCTAGTGGACAACATAAATGGATCTTAGTGGCCACTGATTACTTTACCAAATGGATAGAGGCAGTACCCACCAGGAATGCCACTCATCAAGTCATCATGAGATTTTTATATGAGAATATCTTTAGGAGGCTTGGCTATCCAGTAAGGTTGGTAACTGATAATGCACCAGCTTTTAAAGCTGGGGCATTAGCTAAAATGTGTGAGTCAATGGACATTCAACTAGTGCATTCCACATCCTATTATCCTCAAGGCAATGGCCTGGCTGAGTCATCCAACAAAAGCTTAGTTAGGATCATCAGGAAACTACTGGAGACAAATCATAAAAGCTAGGATTCAAAGCTTAAGTTTGCTTTATGGGATGATAGGGTAATAGACAAAATATCTATAGGTACTTCTCCATTCAAGCTAGTTTATGGTACTGAGGCCATTTTTCCTATTCAGCTCATTCTTCTAGTGGCAAAATTCTTTCAGGAAGAGGAAGATGAACCAAATGATATGGTGAGGAGGATGATGGACTTGGTGGAGTTACAACAAATCAGAGAGCAAGTTATAGGAAAACCAAAAGCCCATCAACAGAGGATAAAGGGCATGTTTGATAAAAGAGCAAAAGTAGACAACTTCCAGGTTGGAGATTGGATCCTCAAGTGGGATGTTGTCAGACAGGACAAGGGAAAACATGGAAAATTTGACTCTTTGTGGATTGGCCCTTTTGTGATAGCCCAAGTACATAACAATAACACCTTCAAATTGCAGAATCTGGAAGGGGAAGAGGTATTTAATGACCCAGTGAATGGACGTTTTCTGAAACTCTACTTTATTTGAGGCTCTCAGGCCTTATTAATGTAAATTAGTAGATAGTAGGTTGTATTTGTTTACAGAATAAACTCCATGCCCAATGGAATAGTAAATGATAGTGTTAAGTTATATAGTTGCTTTTAGGGAAAGGCATTTTGGGCTGGGATTCTTGGGACCTCACTGGGGGGTTCCGATCCCCAAGTAGGAGCCAGATGTTATCTCCCAAAATAAATTTATTTTGACAGTATGAAGAATTGACTTCATGTAATGAAATATCTGAGTATGACTGACAACTTGAAAGCCTCTATTTTTTATTTGGTTGAAAATTTTAAAAGTTATAGCTTTTGGTGGCTTAGGCGAGGCTTATTATAGCTCATTAGCCGCCGAAAAGCTACGTTTCGGTGGCTAACGGCTGAACGCAGGGTCAAGGTGAACCATCGAAAACGATCCGAGCAAGCAGAGTTAAAATAACACTTTCGGTGGCTTAGGCGAGACTCCAGAAGACTCATTAGCCACCGAAAAGGGTCACTTTCGACAGCTTACAGAGAGGAACAGGAAGGATTTTAACCGCCGAAAGTAGGAAGTGAGAAACATTGGAAAATGTACATTCGGTGGCTTAGGTGAGGCTTGGAACAACTCATTAGCCACCGAAAAGGGTTGCTTTCGGTAGCTTAGAGAGAGATTCAACGCATATGCTAACCACCAAAAGTAGGAAGATAAGCATTGGGTGAAAAGTACTTTTGGTGGTTTAGGCAAAAGCTAGGGTATTTCATTAGCCACCGAAAGGACAGGTTTTCGGCAGTTAAATAGGTTTTCCGGTGAGGCTATTATCCACCGAAAGCAGGATTTCACCACGGTGACGAGGTAAAGGTTTCGACGGCTTAAGCGGGAAAGATAGCACTTTGTTAGCCACTGAAAGCCAGCTTTTCGGTGGCTAGTTGACAAACTCCTGGAGGCTATTAACCACCAAAAAGGAAAAGTGAGAAAATGGTTAGAAAACAGTCACATCCAACCCTGTCAGCAAGATAAACGATCAGTAGAAGGTGTGACAAACCACCGAAAGGATCTGGGCCTGCATAATCGCGTGTGTAAATGAGTTAAAAAGGTCGTTAGGAAACTGACAAAGGATTGATATGACCAGAAACCCTCAGTCTCCTTCCACATGTCCAAAAGGAGCATTGAAAAGCCCACCGAATACTCTGGATTATGTAGGTTATGATTACTTGGGAAAGGAGATTGAGAGGATCACCTGCTACCATCAGTTTATGATCTCAGCCTCCATCATGACAGAATAAACCCGCATAATCAGTGCCAAGAGACTCCATCAACATTCATCTTTGAGATTATCATTCTTCTCCACCAGAGAAGTTAGCTCTGAAAGAGCATCCTGCTAATCATACTGTATACAAAACTGAGAACTATTTTGCATGTACCCAGGAGAGGCACTCATACAGATGAAGAAGAGTGGACCTGCCCTCAGGTAAGAGCTAGGTGATATCAGTTATTTAGAAGCACATCTAGAGGTTTGCAGACTCTTCTAAGATTTTGGCTCCTACAAGTTCTGTGAAAAGATACAAGGCTCCCATCAGCAGGTGGGTGAAGCATTTTCCCTCTCATTCGATGGTTCAAAAGCAGTCATAGGCAAAGAGGAGTTTCACATAGATGAAACCCTAATCACTGAGGTGACAGAACTCCTTGGTACAGGGGAAAAATGGTTCAAGACCACCATACCAAAAGAAGTGGAATTCAGGTCTTACCTTAATCCTGAGCATAGAGGAATGGTGTGGAAGAAGAGCGTGCCATCATCATGGCTGGAAGAGAAGTGGCAACAACTGCTGAAGGCCATTGTGGTCTACCTAACCCGTGAAGGGAGATATAAAAGAGCCATGATCTACCATTTCGGGTTGATGAATCACTTCACAGGTAAAATCCCTCTCAATTTTCCCTTTTACTTACATAGGAGTCAATGAAAGATGGCACATAAAGTGAAAGCCCAGCCATCTAAGATTGCTGGCAGGCTATCCCACCATGGCCTTATCTAGTTATTGGTCTAGAAGTTGTTGAAGAGAAGGAATATGGCATGGCCTTATTTTCTATTTTGGAATGGATTTGAGGCAGGCCTTCAGCCAGAAGAGAAAGGGAAGTCTCCTGCCAAGAAGTCCAGCACACCAAGGAGTTGGAGAAGAAGGAGGAGGGCCATTTCCCCAGCAACAACAACAAAACAGTCTCCCTCCTCTTCCAAGACCAAGAAGGTAAAAAAGTAACTTGGACTTTAGTGAGAAGGGCTAGGATTTTGAAGCACACCAAGAGAATATCCTAAATCTACCCTATTCAGATTCTGAAGAAGAGCAAGAAGAATATGCAGCCCTAGCTCTGTAAATTGTATTGGTGTCTGAAGCACTACCATCCCGCACACCACAGAAGCAAGAGGAACCAACAGAGAAGGCTTCCTCCAACAAGCCTAGGATTCAAAAGATCGATCATCTACTGAGGCAAATTTATGAGATGGAGGTTTTGGAAAGAGACATAATGAAACATTGACCAACAGGAACAAGCTACTGCATAAGTCTTACCTGGAGCAGAGAGAAAGATACATTTCTTGAAAAGGCTGAATATGAGGTACCTTAAGGACAATACTAGATTATACAGGATGGTTAGGCTCCAAAGGCTGTAGCTGAAGAAGGCCAAAGCAAACCCTAGCAGCCACCCCACCTTAGAAACCCTAGCTGAAGCAGCAGTTACTCTCCAGCCTCCTGAAACTAGCCAAGGCACTGTTAACACTCCTAGCACGAAGCCTGCAGAAGAGGAAAGCTGAGCAAACAGGCATAAAAAGAAATTTTTGAGAAAAAACTAATAATTTTTGTAAAACAGGGCTTTCGGTGGCTTAGGTGGATGCTGGGGTAGTTCATTAGCTACCGAAAGTACCTCTTTCAGCATCTAATAGTTTCGATAGATTGGCCTCTTAACCACCGAAAGTAGACAGAGGTTTAAAAGCAAGTTTTGGCAAACATGACCGGTTTTGGGCAACTACAGATGGCTCAGGGACGTAATCTAAAGATGAAAGACGCTGAGGGGAGCATCAGAAAAGGGTCTATTTAAGCTCTACTATGACATAACAGCACAAAAGGACACTAACCTAAGCCGTCAAGAGAAATTAGTGGATTAACTGGTAGAGGGCCAGTAGCAGTAATCATCAGCAGTTACTCCAGTTATCTAAATGTTCATTCAGTGGACTAATTCTTCAGTTAAGTTAAGAAATGTAGTTAATTAGGGTTTTAAACCCTAATTTGCAAAAACTATTACTTTTGTTTATTTTTGTACAAAAAAACAGATCCAAGTTTTCAGGATCTGTATATTTTGTAAGAGGCCATAAAGCCTAAGACTAATTTTATGAAATGGTTCGACTTTGGGGATTTATAGACCTATACTATTGTTAGCTTCTCATTTTGCTCATTCTTGAATATAAGCTCTTTTGTTATAATTTGTTCATCCTTCATTTTTGTCTTTCAATGCACTTATGCCTGAATGTGTATTTAGGCTAATTTCAAGTTGATTAATAACTGATAGTTGTCATCCTATTGGTGTGTTAATGTGATTTGAATTATAAAGTACCATCCTTATCATGATTTAGCCATTTATATGCATTTGCTATGTGTGTAAATCTGCCAGCCTAATGAGTTATCCATCCTTGCACCTTATTGTCAACTTTTGAACAGTTGTAACTAAAAGCCTTGTAATTGAGAGAGTTTCATGCATGTCTTGAGAGTGGAAGGTTATATAGGTCACCTAACTTGATCCATATCAGAAAACCCTAAAAAACATTGTAAGTTACCAGGAATCCTCGAGATACAACTTAGAGGAGTTTCTTGGAGTGATAACAAATTGGCGCCGTTGCCGGGGAGAGGAGACTGAAGCTCAGCTCCCTGGGAGACGACATAGATCCTTGATTTGATGATAGATAAAGCTTGGACATTATTCTGGTTGTAATCATCTATCTGGAAACTCCATTGCAATAAGGTGGATTCAAGAAGAGAAAGTACCAAAGAAAACCCTCAGGGGCCACCATCAACACCTGTTTCAGATCCAAAAGAAATTTTGAGAAGAGCTAGGGATTCACTAAAGCAGACCAGCAGTGCTACAAAGGAAGTCACACCAGGTATTTTAAGAAACATTTCTGCTATTATTTCTTCTGCTGAAACACCAAATTCTTAGGAATTTATAAGTATATCAAAAAATTCTAGGGTTTGGGCATCTTCAAGCACTGCTGCTTGTGAAGATCCAATCCCTGGTGACTCCACTGGGGAAGGTATACAACCACCACTTGCTCAGCAAATACCTTCATCGGTACTGCCTTCCTCAACCCTTTCCATACCCATTTCCAATATGGTCGCCCCTCAATTGACCAAAATGGAAAGGATCCTGGTAGCTAGGTATGCCCCCCTAAATTTACCAAATCCCCTCTCGGCCATGCCCATTGGGGATTACCTCAAGTACATGCCTAAGTTCACAGGAGAAAGAGATTTCACAGCTGAAGAACATCTAGAGGCATTTTACAACTATGCTGAGAACATTAACATAGAGTAAGAAGATGTATGGACTAGGGTTTTTGTGCAAAGCCTAGATGGTCAGGCTAGGAAATGGTTTAAAGAACTGCCTGTTGGATCAGTGGCAAGCATTGAGGCCCTAGATGACATCTTTCTAAAACATTGGGGAGAGAGGAGAGACCACCTCTATTATATCATAGAGTTCAACAACTTGAAGAGAGAGAATGGGGAGTTTGTCTCAAATTTCACCAAGAGGTTCAATAACATGTACAGTAAGTAAGATCCCCACTGATACCTCAGTTAGGATAACTTATGCAAAGGCCTTTGACTCTGATTTCTGCCTACTTCTCAAAGAAAGGAGGTCTACCTCCTTATCACTCATGCAGGATGCTGCCCTAGAGGTAGAATCAAACATTGTGGCATCACAGAAGGTTAAAGGAAAGATAGATAGGAAGAAGCAGCCAGCATACCCCATTGGGTCTTCTTCATTAGAGAACAAGATTGACAAGATGACCAAACTGTTAGATAACCTGACTGCTGAGATGTCTAAGCTGAAGGAACAAGGGCAGATACCTGTGAGGGGTAAAGGGCTAGGTGACTTTGGTCCTCGAAACCCTAACCTTGTCCCTTATAGAAGAGAAAACCCCCCAGTTCAGATTCTTAGAAGGTAAAGGAATTAAGGGGAAGATCAGAGAATAAGGGCTCCATTTCAGAATGTTGTATTAGAAGAAGAGCCAGAATTCATTGAAGAAGAAGGAGAAGCTGAAGACAACATCCGTTGCATGGAGGATGAGGTGGACTATTCTTTTCCGACACAGGAGGAGAATGAGGAACCCCTAACTGATAAGCAGATCACTTAAGAGGATGTATATCAGGCTGATGGTCAGGGAGGGCACAATCTAAGATCTAGGTTGGTTTCTCCTCTTAAGAAGAATGTTGTGCCTGTCAAACAACCTGCAGCACCAGCTAAAATGATTACTGTTTTACGAAAGAAAGTGGCTGTCATTTCCAAATCATTGTAAAAACTAGCACCTTTAGCCATTCCTGACCATGTCCAACTAAAAAATCTAGTGCATGAGGTAAGGTTTCAAGATATTCTGCATTATTCTTTCAACCTTGAGTCAGAAATTAAAAAATTGAAAATCCCTTTCCCATTAATTGAGTTGATGAAAAATGATGCAATCAAGTCTTCCATTCTGAATTCCCTTCAGCCAAAGGTGCATATTGATACTGACTTTGTTAACCTACAAGATGAAAAACCTGTGGTAACCCAAGGCCCCATGATTGAATACGTAAAAGACTCATGCCCACCTTTCTATATATCCTTGAATATCCATGATATAATCCTCCATAACTGTCTATTTGATTCAGGAGCTTCTCATAACCTAATTTCAAAGGCTGTGATGGATGAGCTTGGTCTCAGCATCATAAATCCCTACCATGATTTATTATCCTTTGACTCCAGAAAGGTCAAGTGCTTGGGCCTCATCAAAGACCTGGTTGTGAACCTAACTCAGCTACCTTCAAAAATCATGATGATGGACATTGTAGTGGCTGATATCCCTCCAAACTTTGGTGTCTTGCTGTCTTGGTCATGGAGCAAAAGACTCGGTGGCACCCTTTAGATGGATCTTACATATGCCACCATCCCCATTTTTGGAGGGGAGACCAAGAGGCTGTACCAGGAAAATCAGCTGGCCTACATCATAAGAAAGGAGAGCAATTCAGTGAACCACCCCATCTATGCAGTAGACACTGATTTTGGGTCATGCATTCTGCAAATAAATGATTCTCAGCAAACATTAGTCCAGCTCACTAAGCCCACCTGTTAGCAGCCCGAAGAAGTGACCACAGTAGTCTAGAACATGTATTTCAATGGGGCTAGCACTCAAAGCTCAGCAGGTGTAGGTGTAGTATTGATCTCCCCAGCCAAGGAAAACATTCATCTGTCTTATAAGATTGATTTTAAAACCACTAACAATATAGCAGAATATGAAGCCTTGCCACTAGGAGTTAAAGCTGCCAAGGAGATGGGGATCATGTGCATAAGGATTTTTGGAGATGCAGACCTGATTATACAGCAGGTCAACAACACTTTTCAAACGAAAAATGTCAGAGTGAACGCCTACAGGGACGAGGTATGGAAACTCAGAGACTCCTTTATGGTTTTTGAATTATCATATATACCTAGGGCTTTGAATCACTTGGATGCTTCCCTGGCTGTCTCTGCAAGTCTGTTTGTTCCTCCTTTACCTCCTAAGCTCAGCTATGATGTTCAGGTTAAGTACAGACCTTCCCTGCTAGATAATGTAAAATTATGGAAGGTGTTTGAGTGGGATGATGAGCTTAGTAAATTCCTTCAACTAGTAGATGAGTTTTCTAATATACATATAGACCACGAAAACCTAAACATGGAGGAATCCAAGCAGTTCAAGCTGAAAGATAAAGTGGCTGATCAGAACATTGTCCAATTACCCAACAACTATATACCTTGGGGTCTAGTACCTCTGGAAGAGCTGTTTGATCACAATGAAGTCCCTTTTAAGCCTGCCAAAAAGGGGCTAGACCCTGCTATCAAAGAGAAAAACATAGGTATCCAAAACCATCCAAAACTGATAAATTTTTCCACCGAGTTGACTGCTGATCAGAGGTCAAAGTTTTGCGGCTTGATAAAAGATTTTGCTAATGTCTTTTCCTGGGAGTACAGTGACCTGAAAACCTATGACACCAATATCATCAAACACAGGATTCCTTTGGAGAAGGACACCATCCCTTTCAAGCAGAAGCTGAGATCCATCAGTCCTCTCCTATTACTAGTAATTGAAAAAGAAATCCATAAGCTCCTCAAAGCCAAGATCATAATCCTCTTTAGGTATTCCAAGTGGATTGCAAACCTAGTAGTGGTAAGAAACAAGAATGGGGAAATCAGGTTGTGTGTGGATTTTAGAAACCTGAACAAATGTTCCAAGAAAGACAACTATCCACTGCCCAAGATGGAACACCTATTGCAGAAAGTCTCAGGGGCTAGTGTCATGTCATTCCTGGATGGCTTCTCTGGATACAACCAAGTTGCTATGCACCCTGATGACCAAGAGAAGACTTCCTTTACCACCCCCTGCGGCACTTTCATGTATGCTAAAATGCCATTTGGGCTAATGAATCCTGGGCCTACTTTTCAGAGAGCCCTAGACCTAACTTTTGTAGGGTTGAAAGATAAATTTGTGCTCATATACTTGGATGACCTAACTGTTTACTCTCACAACCATCATGACCATTTGCAACATTTGAGGAAGGTATTTGTGAAGTGCAGAAGGTATGGAATATCACTCAACCCTAAGAAGTCCCAGTTTGCACTCAGTGAAGGAAAACTTATAGGCCACATAGTCTCAACTGAAGGTGTAAAGATCGATTTGGTAAGAGTGGAAGCAATCCAGAAGCTGTCAATACCGAGGTCAAAGAGGGACATTCAGTCCTTTTTAGGCAAGATAAACTTTGTCAGGAGGTTCATCCCTAATTTCTCCGAGCTGGTGAAGCACATAATAGTCATGCTGAAAAAAGATGAAGAAATAAAATGGACTGACCATGCAAGAAACTCTTTTGAAGACATTTAGAAGGCTATCATGGAGGCCCCAACCCTGATTAGTCCTAACTACACCAAGAGTTTTTACATTTTCTCTTTTGCATCCTATGACACAATGGCAGTTATGCTGTTACAAAAAAATGATGAGGGTCTTGATTATCCAATTGCATTCTTCAAAAACTCCTTGAGAGATGCTGAGCTGAAGTATGATCCAATTGAGAAACATGCTTATGCTCTAATAAAATCTTTGAAGACTTTCAGAATTTACATTCTCCATGCAAAGGTCCTTGCATATGTCCCTTCAGTTACTATGAAGGATGTTTTTGACTGAGCTTGACATTGATGGGAAGAGAGCTAACTGGATTACCAAGCTCATTGATTTTGATATAGAGGCGAAACCCACTAAGGTAGTGAAGGGACTAGGTCTGGCCAAACTCATGGCTAAAGAAAACTGTGAACTGATGGGAATAAACTTCACATGTGTCAACTCAGCAAAAGTGTAGACTGTGGTAGTAGCAGAAGTAGATCAAGATCAGAATGACATTCCATCAATAGTTGAAAACCTATCGTCATGTTAGTGGTACTCAGGTATTATTCAATTTTTGCAAAAATTAGAAGTTCCTCCTAATCTATTCCTAATCAAGCATGAGCTCTTAAGTTAAAATCTGTTAAGTTTTGCATAATTGAAAAACTGCTGTACTGGAAAGACCAGTCTAGAAATTTGCTAAGATGTCTAGATAAAGAAGAAGCAGAGCAGGTCATGCATCACTTTCATTCCAGCACATGTGGGGGCCACCACTATTGGAAAACCACATCCCACAAGATCTTAAGAGCAGGATACTATTGGCTAGTCCTTTTTGCTGATGTATGCACTTTTGTAAGGGCCTATGACCAGTGCCAAATATTTATAGGGAAGCAACAGCTCAAATCCTTGCCCCTTAGGATTATTGTGGTGAATGGGCCTTTCCAACAATGAGCCGGTCTAGATTTCATAGGTGAAATAAATCCATCTTCCAGTGGACAGCATAAATGGATCTTAGTGGCCACTGATTACTTTACCAAATAGATAGAGGTAGTACCCACCAGGAATGCCACTCATCAAGTCATAATGAGATTTTTATATGAGAATATTTTTAGCAAGTTTGCTGCCTAGTAAGGTTGGTAACTGATAATGCACTAGCTTTTAAAGCTGGGGCATTAGTTAAAATTTGTGAGTCAATGGGCATTCAACTCGTGCATTCCACATCCTATTATCCTCAAGGAAATGGCCTGGCTGAGTCATCCAACAAAAGCTTAGTCAGGATCATCAGGAAATTGCTGGAGACAAATCATAAAAGCTGGGATTCAAAGCTTAAGTTTGCTTTATGGGCTGATAGGGTCACAGACAAAAGATCTATAGGTACTTCTCCATTCAAGCTAGTTTATGGTACTGAGGCCATTTTTCCTATTCAGCTCATTCTTCCAGTGGCAAAATTCTTTCAGGAAGAGGAAGATGAACCAAATGATATGGTGAGGAGGATGATGGACTTGGTGGAGTTACAGCAAATCAGAGAGCAAGTTATAGGAAAATCAGAATCCCATCAACAGAGGATAAAGGGCATGTTTGACAAAAGAGAAAAAGTAGACAACTTCCGGGTTGGAGATTGGATCATCAAGTGGGATGCTGTCAGACGGGACAAGGGAAAACATGGAAAATTTGACTCTTTGTGGATTGGCACTTTTGTGATAACCTAGGTACATAAGAATAACACCTTCAAATTGCATAATCTGGAAGGGGAAGAGGTATTTGATGGCCCAATGAATGGGTGTTTTCTGAAACTCTACTTTATTTGAGGCTTTGAGGCCTTATCATTGTAAATTAGTACATAGTAGGTTGTTTTTGCTTACAGAATAAAATCCATGCCCAATGGAACAGTAAATGATAGTGTTAAATTATTTAGTTTCTTTTAGGGAAAGGCATTTTGGTATGGGATTATTGGGACCTCACTGGGAGGTTCCCATCCCCAAGTAGGAGCTAGATGTTATCTCCCAAAATAAATTTATTTTGACAGTATGAAGAATTGAATTCATGTAATGAAAGATCTGAGTATGACTGACAACTTGAAAGCCTCTCTTTTTGATTTGGTTGAAAATTTTAAAAGTTATAGATTTCAGTGGCTTAGGCGAGGCTTATTATAGCTCATTAGCCACCGAAAATCTACATTTCGGTGGCTAAATGGTTGAACATGGGGTAAAAGTGAACCACCAAAAATGGTTCGAGCAAGCAGAGTTAAAATAACACTTTCGGTGGCTTAGGCGTGACTCTAGAAGACTCACTAGCCACTGAAAAGGGTCTCTTTTGGAAGCTTAGAGAGAGGAAGAGGAAGGATTTTAACCGTTAAAAGTAGGCAGCTAGCAACATTGGAAAAGGTACATTCGGTGGATTAGGCGAGGCTCAGAACAACTCATTAGCCATCGAAAAGGGGTACTTTCAGCAGCTTAGAGAAAGATTCAATGCATATGATAACCATCAAAAGCTGGAAGATAAGCATAAAGTGAAAAGTACTTTCGATGGTTTAGGCGAAAGCTAGGGTATTTCATTAGCCACTGAAAGGACGGGTTTTCGACAGTTAAACAGGTTTTTTGGCGAGGCCATTATCCCCCGAAAGTAGGATTTCACCACGACGATGGGGTAAAGGTTTCAACTGCTTAAGTAGGAAATATAGAACTTTGTTAGCCACCAAAATCCAGCTTTTCGGTGACTAGATGACAAACTCATGGAGGATATTAACCATCGAAAAGGCAAAGTGCGAAAACGGTTAGAAAACAGTCACATCCGACCCCGTCAGCAAGATAAAGGATCAGTAGAAGGTGTGACAAACCACCGAAAGGATCTGGGCTTGCATAACCGTGTGTGTAAATGAGTTGAAAAGGTTGTTAGGAAATTGACAAAGGACTGATATGACCAGAAACTCTCAGTCTCCTTTGACATGTCCAAAAGAGCATCGAAAATCCCATCGAATACTCTGGCTGATGTAGGTTATGAATACTTGGGAAAGGGGATCGAGAGGATCAGTTGTTTCCCGCAGTTTATGATCTCGGCCTCCATAATGACAGAATAAACCCACATAATTAGTCCCAAGACACTCCATCAACTTTCATCTTTGAGATTATCATTCTTCTCTAGCAAAAAAGCTAGCTCTGAAAGAGCATCCTGCTAAGCATACTGTATACAAAACTGAGAACTATTTTGCAGGTACCCAGGAGAGGCACTCATCAAGATGAAGAAGAGTGGACCTGCCCTCAGGCAGGAGCTAGGTGATATCAGTTATTTAGAAGCACATCCAGAGGTCTGCAGAATCTTCCAAGAGGTTGGTTGATACAAGTTCTGTGAAAAGATACAAGGCTCCCATCACCAAGTGGCTGAAGCATTTCCCCTCTCATTCGATGGTTCAAAAGTAGTCATAGGCAAAGAGGAGTTTCAAATAGATGAAACCCTAATCATTGAGGTGACAGAACTCCCTAGCATAGGGGAAAAATGGTTCAAAACCACCATACCAAAAGATGTGGAATTCAGGTCTTACCTTAAGCCTAAGCATAGAGGAATGGTGTGGAAGAAGAGCGTGCCATCATCATGGCTGGAAGATAAGTGGCAACAACTATTGAAGGCCATTATGGTCTACCTAACCTGTGAAGGGAGATATAAAAGAGCCATGATCTACCATTTCAGGTTGATGAATCACTTCACAGGTAAAATCCCTCTCAATTTGCCCTTTTACTTACACAGGAGTCTGGGAAAGATGGAACATCAAGTGAAAGCCTAGCCATCTAAGATTTCTAGCAGGCTATCCTACCATGGACTTATCCAGCTATTGGTTCAAGAGTTGTTGAAGAGAAGGAATATATCATGGCCTTATTTTCTATTTTGGAATCGATTTGAAACAGGCCTTAAGCCAGAAGAGAAAGTGAAGTCTCTTGCCAAGAAGTCCAGCACACCAAGGAGTGGGAGAAGAAGGAGTAGGGATATTCCCCTAGCAGCAGCAGCAGAACAACCTCCCTCCTCTTCCAAGACCAAGAAGGTAAAAAGGAACTTGGACTTCAGTGAGAAGGGCCAGGAGGTTGAAGCACACCAGGAGAATATCCTAAATCTACCCTATTCATATTCTAAAGAAGAGAAAGAAGAAGATGCATCCCTAGCTCTACGAATTGGACCAGTGTCTAAAGCACTACCATCCCCCACACCACAGGAGCAAGAGGAACCAACAGAGAAGGCTTCCTTCAGCAAGCCTAAAACTCAAAAGATCATTCAGCTACTGAGGCAAATTTATGAGATGGAGGTTTTGGAAAGAGAACTAAAGATAAATAATGAAACATTGACCAGCAAGAACAAACTACTACATAAGTCTTACCTGGAGCAGAGAGAAAGATACATTTTCTTGAAAAGGCTAAATACAAGGTACCTTAAGGACAATACTATATGATACAGGATGGTTAGGCTCCAAAGGCTACAGCTGAAGGAGGCCAAAGCAAACCCTAGCAACCACCCCACCTTAGAAACCCTAGCTGAAGCAACAGTTAGTCTCTAGCCTCCTGAAACTAGTCAAGGCAACGTTAACACTCCTAGCATGAAGCCTGCAGAAGAGGAAAGCTTAGAAAATAGGCCTAAAAAGACATTTTTTAGAAAAACCTAATAATTTTTGTAAAACAGGGCTTTCAGTGGCTTAGGCAGACACTGGGGTAGTTCATTAGCCATTGAAAGCGCCACTTTCGGCAGCTAACGGTTCTGATAGACTGGCCTGTTAACCACCGAAAGCGGACATAGGATTAAAAGTAAGTTTTGGCATACAAGATCGGTTTTGGCCAACTACAGATGGCTCAGGGACGTAATCTAAAGATGAAAGACACCGAGGGAAGCATTAGAAAAGGGTCTGTTTAAGCTCTACTACGACATAATAGCACAAAAGGCCACCAACCCTAGCTGTCAAGAGAAATCAGTGGATTAACTGGCAGATGGCCAGTAGCAGTAATCATCGGCAGTGACTCTAGTTATATAAAAGTTCATTCAGTGGACTAATTCTTCAGTTAAGTTAAGACAAGTAGTTAATTAGGGTTTTAAACCCTAATTTGCAAAAAATATTACTTTTGTTTATTTTTGTAAAAAAAAGAAGATCCAAGTTTTTAGGATCTGTATATTTTGTAAGAGGCTATAAAGCCTAAGATTGATTTTATGAAATGGTTCGACTTTGGGGATTTATAAACCTATACTATTGTTAGCTTCTCATTTTGCTCATTCTTGAATATAAGCTCTTTTGTTATAATTTGTTCATCCTTCATCTCTGTCTTTACTGTACTTATGCCTGAGTGTGTATTTAGATTAATTTCAAGTTGATTAATAACTTATAGCTGTCATCCTATTGGCGTGTTAATGTGATTTGAATTATAAAGTACCATCCTTATCATGATTTAGCCAATTATATGCATCTACTTTGTGTGTAAATCTACCAGCCTGATGAGTTCTCCATCCCTGGACCTTATTGTCAACTTCTGAACAGTTGTAACTAAAAGCCTTGTAATTGAGTGAGTTTCATGCATGTCTTGAGAGTGGAAGGTTATATAGGTCACCTAACTTGATCCATATCAGAAAACCCTAAAAAAAATTGTAAGATACTAGGCATCCTCGAGATACAACCTAGAGGAGTTTCCTGGGGTGATAACAAATTGGCACCGTTTCCGGGGAGAGGAGACTGAAGCTCAGCTTCCCTGGGAGACGACATAGATCCTTGCTTTGATGATAGACAAAGCTTGGACATTATTCTGGTTGTAATCATCTATCTGGTGACTCTATTGCAATAAGGTGGCTTGAAGAAGACCAAGTACCAGAGAAAACCCTCAGGGGCCACCATCAACACCTGTTTCAGATCTAGAAGAAATTTTTAGAAGAGCTAGGGATTCACTAAGGTAGACTAGTAGTGCTGCAAAGGAATTCACACTAGGTATTTTAAGAAACATTTCTGCTATTATTTCTTTTGCTGAAGCACCAAATTCTCAGGAATTTATAAATATATCAGAAAATTCTAGGGTTTGGGCATATTCAAGCACTGCTACTTGTGAAGATCCAATCCCTGGTGACTCCACTAGGGAAAGTATACCACCACCACTTTCTCAGCAAATACCTTCATCGGTACTGCCTTCCTCAACCCTTTCCATACCCATTTCCAATATGGCCGTCATTCAATTGACCAAAATGGAAAGGATATGGTAGCTAGGTATGCCCCCCTAAATTTACCAAATCCCCTCTCGGCCATGCCCACTGGGGATTACCTCAAGTACATGCCTAATTTCACAGGATAAGGAGATTTCATAGCTGAAGAACATCTAGAGGCATTTTATAGCTATGCTGAGAACATTAACATAGAGCAAGAAGATGTATGGACTAGGGTTTTTGTGCAAAGCCTAGATGGTCAGGCTAGGAAATGGTTTAAAGAACTGCCTGTTGGATCAGTGGTAGGCATTGAGGCCCTATATGACATCTTTCTAAAACATTAGGGAGAGAGGAGACACCACCTCTATTATATCACATAGTTCAACAACTTGAAGAGAGAGAATGGGGAGTCTGTCTCAAATTTCACCAAGAGGTTCAATAACATGTACAATAAGATCCCCACTGAGATCAAGCCCACTGATACCTCAGCTAGGATAACTTATGCAAATGCCTTTGACTTTGATTTCTGCCTACTTCTCAAAGAAAGGAGGTCTGCCTCCTTATCACTCATGCAGGATGCTGCCCTAGAGGTAGAATCAAACATTGTGGCATCTTAGAAGGTTAAAGGAAAGATAGATAGGAAGAAGTAGCCAGCAGACCCCATTGAGGCTTCTTCATCAGAGAACAAGATTGACAAGATGACCAAACTATTAGATAACCTAACTGCTAAAAGGTCTAAGCTGAAGGACCAAGGGCAGATACCTGTGATGGGTAAAGGGCCAGGTGACTTTGCTCCTCGAAACCCTAACTTTGTCCCTTATAGAAGAGGAAACCCCCCAGTTCAGATTCTTAGAAGGGAAAAGAATCAAGGGTAAGATCAGAGAATAAGGTCTCCATTTCAGAATGTTGTATTAGAAGAAGAGACAAAATTCATTGAAGAAGAAGGAGAAGCTGAAGACAACACCACTGCATGGAGGATGAGGTGGACTATTCTTTTCTGACACAGGCAAAATATGAGGAAGCCCTAATTGATGAGCAGATCACTGAAGAGGCTGTATATCAGTTTGATGGTTAGGGAGCGTACACTCTAAGATCTAGGTTGGTTTCTCCTCTCAAGAAGAATATTGTGCCTGTCAAATAACCTACTGCACTAGCTAAAAACATTACTGTTTTAACCACCAATAGCCCAATACATCTTTACCTTGTTTCAACCACCAATATCTGAAATTCATTCCATGACAATATATCTGGCCTTGTTATATATTTGTGAGATATACCTCTCTAGAAACAGAGAAGCCATCTCCCTTTCCTAAAGTGGTTATGTTGTTAGCTCAGGGTCCGGCTTTCCGCAACCTTGGGTGTGATTCTGAGTGATAACACCCCTGATCTATCCCAGTGCCACTTTCACGATGGCAGAGAGATACTTGGGTTGACCATAGTATTTTCCCATGGTATTTATCCTGTAAAAGAAATCATTGCAACACGATTGTGTATCGTATTATTTTGTATTGTAAACAATATCTGTGATAATGTGGGAGAGACCGTGAGAGCGTGAAGAGGAAGTGCAGTGGTTTTGCTGCAGGCTGTATCCCTTCATCTTTCTGGACTGTAATTAAAGGACTGGAAATTTATTTGTGGATGTAGCCCATCGTTTGGGTGAACCACATTACATATGTGTTTCTCTATAATGTGCTTAATGTGTTTTACATCTTGTTTAATGATTTGACTATATATGTGCTATTGCTCTGCGATCCTATTTTCTAACAATTGGTATCAGAGCCAAAAGGTCTAATTGGTTGGTAAACTCCCAGGAAAGAAGGATTCCTGGTTCGAGTGGGAGCAATGGCGGAAGAAGGAAAGTTTAGGGTTGAGAAATTTAACGACTAAAATTATCAGTTATGGAAGATGCAAATGGAGGACTATCTTTACCAGAAGGATTTGTACATGTCTTGGGCGGAAAAGCAAAACAGCCGGTGGCTATGAAGGATGAAGAATGGGAGGTTCTTGACAGAAAGGAATTGGGAACAATATGGCTGTGCCTGGCTTCATCAGTGGCCTTCAATATTTCGAAAGAAAAAAATAGAGGGTGTGATGAGCGCATTGAGTAAGCTTTACGAAAAACCCTCGGCTTCTAACAAGGTATTTTTAATGAAGCATTTATTTAATATGAATATGTTGGAAGGTGGATCTGTTGCTGACCATTTAAATGAGTTTAATACGCTTACCAGTCAGTTAATTTCTGTAAAAGTGAACTTTGATGATGAGGTTAGGGCTCTTCTAATCTTGTGCTCATTGCCAGAAAGCTGGAATAGCTTGGTCATGGCTGTAAGTAACTCTGTCCCTAGTTCAAACACTCTTAAGTTTGATGATGTTGTTGGTGTTATTCTTAGCGAGGAAATGCGAAGAAAAAGCACAGGTGAGACATCAAGTAATGCATTGACCATGGAGAGCAGAGGGAGACAAAACGAGAGAGGAAGGAGCCCAAGAAATCGCAGCAAGTCTAAAAAGGGAAGATCAAAGTCTAGATTCGAAAAAATAGAGTGCTGGAACTGTGGTAAGAAAGGACATCTGAAGAAAGATTTCCGAGCACCAAAGAAGAAAGGTGAGAGGCAGCAAGAGACTACTTAGGAAGAGAATGTAGCAGGAGCACCAAAGAAGAAAGGTGAGAGGCAGCAAGAGACTACTTAGGAAGAGAATGTAGCAGGTGATGTGTTACAAGATGCTTTGATTCTTGCATTAGATAATACTAGCGACTACTGGGTAGTAGATTCAGGGGCTTCATGTCATGCTACACCCCATAGGAAATTATTTCATGATTATGTTCAAGGTGATTTTGGACATGTTTTATTGGGGGATGATGAACGATGTAAAATTGTTGGAAAGGGTAAGGTACAGATTAAGTTTAATAATGGAAGTGAATGGCTACTAAAGGATGTAAGGCACATTCCTACTATGAAAAGAAATCTGATCTCAACAGGGAAGTTGCGAGATGGTGGCTATTTGTCTACATTTGGAGAAACGTGGTGGAAGGTCACTAAAGGATCAATGGTAATAGAAAAAGGAGATAGGATAGGTACGTTATATTTATGTCCACATAATACTAATTATTCTATCTCTGTAGCTTCCACAAAACAGGTGCGGCGTTGTGGCATCATAGGCTTGGCCACATGAGTGAGAAAGGGATGCAGATTCTCCACTCAAGGAAACTGCTTCCAGATCTAAAGTAGGTAAGTTTGGAAGTCTGTGAGAACTGTGTTTATGGAAAACAGAAGAGAGTAAGTTTTCTCAGGGTTGGGAAACAAAAGAAGAGTGAAAAGTTAGAGCTTGTCCATACAGATGTATGGGACCATCTTAGGTACAATATCTTGGTGGCTCTCATTATTATGTTACTTTTATTGATGATGCAACTAGAAAAACTTGGGTTTATTGCATTAGAAAGAAATCTGATTAGTTTGATACTTTTAAGAAGTGGAAATCTTTGGCTGAGAATGAGATAGGAAAAAGGTTGAAATGTCTTAGATCTGATAATGGAGTTGAGTACTGCAGCAAGGAGTTTGACAGTTACTGTTCACACTGTTATAACTAGATCTTGTTCTTAGTTTATCTGCTCTTTTTGTCCTAATTTTCAATCGTTGGTTTAAAATGATTTTACATTTTATGTTGATTTTAAGAATTTTTGACAATCAATAATTTTGGTTGGATTTAATGCTTTTAATGGTTGAATTATTTCATTATTTTAGTTTTAAGGTTTGTTTTTTGGGCTTATTAGTTAATATGTACATATTTAAGCTTTCAAAAACTTATAATAAAAGTTTATTCCAAGTTTTGATTTATAATCTAACTCTCATTTTTGAGTCCTTTGTCAAATATTTTCATGAGGAGAATCCTGTAGCAGCTCTGTTTTTCCTGTTTTTGTCATTGTCATTGAGAGAATATTAAAAGGATATAGAAATGAATTTAGGAAAACCAAAAGAGGTTTGTGTCCACAACAGACTGATTCAAAAAAACCTCTCTCAGTTTTGCAAAAGCTATTATCGTTTGAGAGATTCGAATTCATCTTTGTGGCCTATTTTCAAGGTTTGAATTATTTAATAATTTCCTGTTTTAGTCACAAATTCCCGGCATGTGTTCTGATCAATTGAAGGGTTATTTTGAAAAAATAAGAGAGGTTTTTGTTCATAACATACACATTTAAAAAAAAATCTCTCAAGTTTTACACAGGTGTCCCGTATCTTGAGATTTGAAGACGTCTTTGAAACCCAAATTTTCAGAAATTCACCAAATTTCCCCAAATCCGATTTGCTATTTTTGGGTTAATTGTCTTTAAATATTTTGAGTTATCATGTAACTAATTGATGTAACTGTTTCAAATTTCGACCTAGAAGGTAGTTATGGAACTAATTTACTTTTCTAATGATAAAAGGAAGACAAACATACAATTTTGGGGTGGGATTTTTCACTCAAGGAGAGGCTTTTAGAGCTTTGATTTCTCAAGCTAGCACTTATAACTCTTATGTAAGTGGATGACTGTTATTGATTATATATAAATTGATAAGCCCTTTTACCTATCATTCTTTTTCATTTCTTATCTGGTTGATTGCTCAGTCTACAATTTAATTTCATGTTTAAAGGTTTATTCATGTAAATGCTTATAGCCCGTGGATGAAGTTAGTGTTTCATGTGTAACGTTTATGGTTTATTGGAATGTGTTTGATCCCCACTTTATCTAACTTGCATGATTCAGTTTTGTATTGACTTGTTGTTGTTTATTTCCTCCTTGATTGATGAAGTTTTCAACCAAAACTAAAAACCAAAACCCTTAAAACCAATTTTATTTTATTTTTATTTGAGATTGTGTTGGCTTGTTCATTTAGTAGTCTGAGAACAATTTCTGGCACTACCATCTTTGGCGCCGTTGCCAGGGACGAATTTGAAGTATATTTTCCCCGGGATCTCATTATTCATCTGATTTTGAGAGGTGAACAAAGTTAAAAAATCGTTTATACTACAATTTTTCACCGGCGACTCCACGATTAGAGATTCCACTGCAAGGAGAATTTTGTTGACAGAAAAATGAAGAAGCCAAATGGAAAGACTGGGTATCAGCTTGTTACTTTCCTCCATGAGGTTTTGTTCTTATTCATCAGTTCTTTCTTGTCTTTCCCATTGCATGTCAAAAGAATTATTTTTTGTTTTGTGTATTTCGATGATCATAAACCTTCAAGTACATGGAAGAAGAAAATCCGCATTCTTCTTGTTTTATTGATGTTGATCCTATTCCTTCATTCGAAATACATGTGCAGCATGATATACATATACCCATATCTCTTGAAGCTGATTATTCTGGTCATCTTGTAGAGAATAAAGCTAATCTATTACCTTCTACAATCACTACTGAAACTTGCGAACATCTTATTGAACCTCATTTTCAACTCACAGATTTTCAGTCTAGACTCAGACAGAAGATGTTTAAACCTCTTAGACTGCCATCTCTCTTACATCCTTACCCTTCCTACTTTGTTGAATATCTTCCCCATTTTACTGGAAAATACCATATTACACCAGAGAAACATTTAGAATCTTTTTATAATTTCATTGATAATTTTGAAATCATGCATGAGGATGTTGTCATGAGGTTATTTTCGAAATCCTTTGCTGGAAATGCTGGGTTTTGGTTTCGAAATTTAAAAGTTGATTCAATTGGATTGTGGGAAGAGTTACATGATTTATTTTTAAAGTATTGGGGTAAGAATAAATATTAAGATCAATTTCTTTCCGAATTTTATAGTTTGAAAAGGGAGAATGATGAGCCAATTACTAAATTTAATTGGAGGTTTCAAAGTTTTTATATCAGTATGCCTACGGAGATCAGACCTTCGAAAAAAATTGCTATGGTATATTATGTTATGGCTCAACATTTAGATCTTGTCTTTTTCCTGTTAGAAAGGAAATCATCATCTTTAAGAAAATTGTTTGAGGATGCAAAGGAGTGGAGGAGAACATCCGAGCTTGCAAAATGCTTCGAGATCAGGCTCATGTTGAAGATATACAAGCTTATGAACAGGAAGAAGAACATAGGTATCATTTAGATTTAAGACAGTTTTCTTCATCATTTTCAGATTTTCATATGAGCAAGGGTATAAATGACACTTGTGTTGATTCTTCATATCAGTTTGCTGACTTTTTCGATGATAATATACTTTCAGTGGATTATAGTAGAAATTTCTTAGTTCCTGCTATGAGATTATCATGTTATGAAGAATAAGTTGTTTCTCTTCAACCTCTTACCATTGATATAAGAAATAAGTTGTCATTCTTGACTTATGGTCACTTTTAGAATTTTATTTGTTCAATTTTTGATTAAGGGTTTTATTTAAAGGTCGAGAAGCAATTTAAAAAGCCCTTGGTTTCCATTCTTGATCCAAAGTTTAAAAAGAACATCAATGGAGAGGAAGAGAATGCTTCACTTTATGATGAATATAATGAAGACATTGAAGTTCTAAGTTGGAAATTTCATGATCCTGTGGCTTCTTGGATGGAGTTGTATCTTTCAAAGGTTTCTAATGCTCTAGATTTTGGCATACTTCCTATTTCCATTCATAAGTATCAGCTGCCTACAGACTCTTTATTGCATTTATCACTTCTTTTGTGGGTTTTCTCAAACAGTAGCATGCATGGAATTATGAGTCTTAGTCAAATGGTTTCTTGGCTTCATTGGAAGTATGATTACACTTGATTGGGTTGTTTCCTCCGATTAGAAGTAGGAGTAAAGAGTAGAATAAGCTCGCTATACGAGCATGTAGATTCTTTTCAGTATGCTAGTTTGTAGCAATATTTTGTCATTTCAAAGGCATGTGTTCAGAGTTTGAGAAAGTTGCAGAGATTTGGTAAATGACTCCATCACCCAATGAATAAGGCACAAGGTCTACAAGTTCTTGAAGCCTCACAAGGAGGACTTCATCCCGCAGCAAGAGCCAGATGTTATAACTAGATCTTGTTCTTAGTTTATCTGCTCTTTTTGTCCTAATTTTCAACCGTTGGTTTTAAATGATTTTACATTTTATGTTGATTTTAAGAATTTTTAACAATCAATAATTTTGGTTGGATTTAATGCTTTTAATGGTTAAATTATTTCATTATTTTAGTTTTAAGGTTTGTCTTTTGGGCTTATTAGTTAATATGTACATATTTAAGCTTCTAAAAACTTATAATAAAATTTTATTCCAAGTTTTGATTTATAATCTAACTCTTATTTTTGAGTCATTTGTCAAATATTTTCATGAGGAGATTACTGTAGCAGCTCTATTTTTCCTGTTTTTGTCATTGTCATTGAGAGCAGATTACGAGGAGATGGAAACGAATTCAGGAAAATAAAAAGAGGTCTTTGTCCAAAATAGACTCATTCACAAAAATATCTCTCATTTTTGCAACAGCTATTATCGTTTGAGAGATTCGAATTCATCTTTGTGGCCTATTTTCAGGGTTTGAATTATTTAATAATTTCCTGTTTTAGTCACAAATTTACAGCACGTATTCCAATCAATTGAAGGGTTATTTTGAAAAACCAAGAGAGGTTTTTGTTCATAACATACTCATTTAAAAAAATCTCTCTCAATTTTTACACAGGTGTCCCGTATCAAGAGATATGAAGACGTATTTGAGACCCAAATTTTCAGAAATTCTCCAAATTTCCCCAAATCCAATTTGCTATTTTTGGGTTAACTGTCTTTCAAGATTTTGACTTATCATGTAACTAATTGATGTAACTGTTTCAAATTTTGACCTAGAAGGTAGTTATGGAACTACTTTACTTTTGTAATGATAAAAGGAAGACAAACATATAGTTTTGGGGTGGGATTTTTCACTCAAGGAGAGGCTTTTGGAGCTTTGATTTCTCAAGCTAGCACTTATAACTCTTATGTAAGTGGATGACTGTTATTGATTATATATAAACTAATAAGACATTTTACCTGTCATGCTTTTTCATTTCTGATCTGGTTGATTGCTCAGTCTACAATTTCATTTCATGTTTAAATGTTTATTCATGTAAATGCTTATAGCCTGTGGATGAAGTTAGTGTTTCATGTGTAACGTTTATGGTTTATTGGAATGTGTTTGATCCCCAGTTTATCCAACTTGCATGATTCAGTTCTGTATTAGCTTGTTGTTGTTTATTTCCTCCTTGATTGATGAAGTTTTCAACAAAAACTAAAAACCAAAACCCTTAAAACCAATTTTATTTTATTTTTATTTGAGATTGTGTTGGCTTGTTCTTTTAGTAGTTTGAGAAGAATTTCTGGCACTAACACACACAATGGGATTCACAGAGAGAAGACAATCCTTGGAACACCACAAGAAAATTGTGTGTCAGAAAGGATGAACAGAACGATCATGGAGCGTGCAAGGTATATGAGATTGCATGCAAGGTTGCCCTTACAGTTTTGGGATGATGCTATAAACACTGCTATTTATTTAATAAATAGTGGGCCTTCAAGCACTTTGGATGGTGGCATTCCAGAAGAGGCATGGACAGGTAACTGGTAAAATACTAATTTTTGAGGACTTTTGGTTGTGAATCATTTGTCCATATTGATAAAGATGATAGAATAAAGCTTGAAGCTAAATCCAAGAAATGTACCTTTATTGGATACGAGGTTGATGATTTTGGTTATCGTTTATGGGATTATGAAAAACGAAAAATCATTAGGAGTAGAGATGTAGTATTCAATGAAAAGGTCATGTATAAAGATCAATTGTAGGGAAAGAAAGTGGAAAAGGAAAACACAGAGTACACAATGCTTGATGAAATCAAAGAAAATGAAGTTCCAAAGGCACCATAAAATCAAGAGCAGTAACAGGTACCTGAAAATCCTACAACTATAAGAAAGTCTACCAGGTTAAGTAGACCCCATGAATGATTCTCTCCTTCACTGTATTATTTATTGATGACTGATTCTGGTGAACCAGAATGTTACGAAGAATTAATGCAGGTAGAAACTAGAAAGAAGTGGGAGAAAGGCATGAATGAGGAGATTGACTCATTGGTAAGAAACCAGACTTGGGATCTAGTTAAGTTGCCTGCAGAAAAAGGGCATTGCAGAATAAATGGGTTTACAGGTTGAAGAAAGAATATGTACGCAAGAAACGGTACAAGGCTAGACTTGTTGTAAATGGGTTTGCACAAAAGAAAGGTATAGAATTTGATGAAATATTTTCTCCTGTTGTTAAAATGACTTCAATTAGAACTATTTTAAGTTTAGTGGTGGTAGAAGATTTGCATCTTGAACAGTTAGATGTAAAAACAACCTTTCTCCATGGGGATTTGGAGGAAGAGATTTATATGCAGTAGCGACGGGGGTATGGGGTCAAAGGTAAGGAGAATTTGGTTTGCAGGTTGAAGGAGAGCTTGTATGGCCTGAAGCAAGCTCCAAGGCAGTGATATTTAAAATTTGATAAGTTTATGACAGAACAAGGTTATGATATATGTCATTCTGACCACTGTGTTTATCTCAAGAGGTTAGATAACAAAAGATATATTATCTTGTTATTGTATGTGGATGACATGCTCGTTGCAGGGTCTAACATGTAGGATATAAATGTGCTCAAAAGAAAACTAGCTAATTCATTTGAGATGAAGGATTTGGGTGCTGCAAAGCAAATCCTTGGTATGAGAATAACAAGAGACAGGAAAAATCACAAATTGACGTTGTCTCAAGGTGAGTACATAGAAAAGGTGTTGCAGAGGTTTAGAATACAGTAGAATGCAAAACCAGTTATACACCTTTAGCCATCCATTTCAAACTAAGTAAGGAGATGTGTCAAGAGACACAGGAAGAAATAGATTACATGTCCAGGATACCCTATTCATCAGTGGTTGGAAGCTTGGTGTATGCCATGGTGTGCACAAGACCAAATATTGCACATGTAGTGGGAGTTGTGAGAAGGTATATGAATAATCCAGGTAAAGAGCATTGGAAAGAAGTACAGTGGATTCTCAGGTATTTGAGAGGTGCCACTTCACATGCATTATGTTTTGGAGGTTTAGACACTGTTCTATAGGGATATGTTGATGCATATATGGTTGGTGATAAAGAAAACATGAGGAGCACCACAGGGTATGTGTTTATTGTGGGTGGAACAACAGTAAGTTGTATTTCAAAACTGCAACAGGTTGTTGCACTTTCAACAACAGAAGCTGAGTATGTTGCTGCTATAGAGGCTAGTAAGGAGATGATTTGGTTGCAGAGGTTCATGGAAGAATTGGGTAAGAAACAGGAGAATAGTAGGCTGTACAGTGATAGCTAGAGTGCCATTCATATTGCAAAGAAATCGGCCTTTCATTCAAAGACTAAACATATACAACTCAAGTACCACTTCATAAGATCTGTTCTAGATGAAGAACTGTTAAAACTGGAAAAGATACATACTAGCCAGAATCCTGCAGACATGTTGACAAAGGGAGTAACCAAAGAGAAATTGAGTTCCTGCTCAGTTTCTATTGTCCTTCAAGCATGAAGGTGAAAATAAGAAATTTTCCAAGTCCAAGGTCTAAAGTATAGTCCAGCAAGTGCAGTTGCGGTGGAGTTGCTGTGATTAGTCTTCAAGTGGGAGATTGTTGGTTGTGGAGCTTGATCTTCCAGATATAGAGATATTATTCAGTTTTTTTTGTACCCTAGGTGTTTTGTACACTCATTCCCCCTGCCTTGGCCAATAGTTTTGCAAAACCATGGTATTGGGTTAGCCATAGTATTTTCCCATGGTATTTCCTCGATAAAAGAAAGTATTGTAACACGACTGTGTATTGTGTTATTTTGTATTGTAAACAATATCTGTGATTGTGTGGGAGAGACTACGAAAGCGTGAAGAGGAAGTGCAGTGGTTTTGCTGCAAGCTATATCCCTTCATCTTTCTAGACTGTAATAAAAGGACCGGCAATTTCTTTGTGGACGTAGCCCATCATTTGGGTGAACCACGTTATATCTGTGTCTCTCTGTAATGTGTTTAATGTGTTTTGCATCTTGTTTAATGATTTAACTGTATATGTGTTATTGCTTTGCGATCCTGTTTTCTAACAGACTCCACTGGGTAGATCAACGACTAGAAGGACCGATATAAGAAGGAGGGTTTAAATCCTTCCAAACTATGGATGACAGAGTTGTAAATCCAACTGCCGATGGTGAATGACAGTCAGACATCAAGAAGATGATAAATCTTTCACCTGATCATTCCAATTTCCTGAGAATCCATGGTTCAAGTGCTTCAACAACTCCACTAGTTTCATGATCCAGAAAAGCAGGTCTCCAAAGGCGGTTGGTAGACTCTGCCATGGAAGTGAACTCACTGTAAAGGCATGGGTAGGCTTGATGAAAAGATAAGGTACTTGAGATCCAGCTTTCTATGAAACATCTTATCTTTTCTTGTGAATATTTCCTTTTATTTTCCTAAGTTTATTAAAATAATCCCTCATGGCTTATTTCACCCCAAACAAAGCTTTGAGTTCACTCATATATACCCTTCCTTACAATTTGAGAGTATCTCTTCATCCTATACGTCTGATTTTAATCAATACCATTTGCTTGAAACCCCTGAAACTAAGAAGCAGTATAGGGAATCTCACGATGCCATGCCCGATGTCATATCCTTTCCACATGGCTCTATTTTGGCCAATACACAAAACCTATATATGCCTCTTTTCCTACCTCAGAACCTTCCTGACTTCCCTACAAAACCCTACAAATACCTTCCTAAGTTTGACGGAGAATCTGAGGACCTTACGACTGAGAAAAATTTACAAGCCTTTGAGTATTTCCTTGATCTCTTTGAGATAGAGCATGATGATGTTTGTATGAGATATTTTTCCCAATATTTGTAAGGAAATGTTAAGAAATGGTTTAGACATTTGCAGCCTGGATCCATCACTACATGGGAAGAGTTCTCCCATACATTTTTAGGATTTTGGGGTGAAAGAATATCATTGGACCAAATACTCTCAGAGTTTTATTCTATGAAGAAACATGAAGGTGAAACTATGTCAAGTTTCAATAGGAGGTTTGCGATATTTTATTATAGTATGCCAAAGGAAATTAAACCCTTAGAAGGTGCTGTCAAGTTTCATTATGCATCTGTCTTTCCTCTTGAATTGTCTTTATTTCTTTTGTAGAGAAAATCCGTCACACTACAGAGTATGTTTGTTGATTTGTTGGAGGTCGAAGAGAATTCCTACAATGTCAAAGAGGTTCTTAGACCATGGATTTAATGATATAATTGACAAAGAAATAGGTCGGGTTGAGATGCATGAGATGAAAGAAACATTTTCTTGGTGACCCATCCCTTTTTTCAGTAAACAAAAAGAGGACTAGTATGTTGATGAAAGGGTAAGTGGTCTTACTAGTTTGTTTTCTGAAGAGTGCAACCAGCTTGTTACAAGTTATGTCCGTGGTAATTTCAAAGAATATTTCAGCATGCCTATATACAATGAATATGAGGATAACTACTTGGATACCATGCCTAAGAAAACAACTGTTGATTTTGCAAGTCCAGGACCTGATAGGGAAGGAAATGAGGGTTCTGAAATAAATGCTTCTCCATATTTTTCAAATTTAAGAACTTCATGTTGAGGGGAAGTGTTGTGTTTGATTGATCATATTGAAGAGGAAGATCGTGTCTTTGCTGAAGCATGTACGAAAAATGAAGTTCTAATTTTAGAAATTTTGAGTGAGAGTCGTGATATCTCATTTGAAAATTGTCATGAGTACTATGTGCATGGTTCTTTTGAAGACCAATCTGATTGTGGGCAGGGGAGGTTACTTCCCAAGAATTTTTCTTAAGATAATCAAATGACATAATTCTCTAGAGGCTGTCATGTTTTTTATGATCATGTCTCTGAATATATGGAAAGACTTTTCAGCCAGGAGGGTCACCAAGAAGAATAGAAGTATTCCGAATGGGACACTTTTTTAGGAATTTTAGATTTAGAAATTAATTTTCCCGATTCTATCGAAGAACACAATGTTATTTTCTTTAAAACACTTATAAGGGATCAGGTTTTAAATCTTGAGATTTTACACATAAAGGTTGATGCCACAATTACAAACTTATCCAGGGCTCTCCTCGCATGGTCTTCTTGAGTGTCATTTCAGTAGGGTGGAACATTTTTGTCATGTCAAACAAATGGAAGAAGAATTTGGAGGCCTTCGGGGGTTTTATGGTCTAGTTGCAGAGTACATGGAGATTTTGGGAAATGGTAATAACTGGTTATATCTTTGCTATAAAGATCAATTTATTTATTATAACCTTGTGCCACTAGGTATTTCAATTATGTTTTTGTTCCAGCATGAAGAGAAAGTGGGTTTATGGAACCATTTGCTTGAATGGATTCATTGGAAATCATAGATCACTTGACTGGGCATTGAGGTTTAGTAGGTAGGGTAGCTAGTTAGAGATGAATAAGCTTGACATGACGAGCATTCCTTTTAAGCAGTTTTTAGTGTCAATTTGATTTTTATAGTTTGGTTTCATTGTTGGTTCAGTTTTGGTTTTTTGAGCATGCTGGAGATTTGCAGCAAGGTCTGGGGAGCCGCCCAATGGATTCAACACCTGGTCTACGTTGTTATTTGCTATCTCACAGGGAGGATAACATCCATAGCTGGAGCCACTTGTTAAAATTGTTTTTCTTCCGTGCTAAATGATTGGAGGAACAAGGTATGATAAACTTTGCAGTAATTGACCTTAGAGAATACCGAGAATTTCTGTAAGCTTCTCCTCAGGTCGCCTCTAAGCCTAAGATGAAAGATGATAAAAAAGATTTGATCTTTTAAGCCTTGAAAATTTATGATGACAATGCAATCAAGTCCTAAATTGTGTGAGAAAACAAACGCGTTTAAAGGATTTCGGCATAAGCAGGAGAAATCTAGCTTGTAGTTGTAGTGGCACGTTGAATGAGGAAATAAAAAATAGATCTATGGGAGTAAGCCTTCTCACCGTTCTAAGGTAATGGGAGAAAGAGTATACGTAGATTGGCCAAATCTATGGGAGAGGAGATAGTATTTCAATGATGATGATCTAGAGGCAATCCAGATCAATAGAGATAATAGGTTTTGCAAATATAACATGCACGACCCAAGTCACTTTTTGCATTTTTGCGGAATAGCTTAAAAACCCCACAGATCTCAAAGGTTGAGATTGACTAAGGGATATATTAGCAGAGAAGGTTAATTCCGCTAAATCAAAGTGCTCACATAGCTCCTTGTTTCTAAATCCATGGAATGGTTAAAGTAGAGGCAAATTTTGACGGCTGAGATCGAATTAAGAAGATATCCACGGTGGACAGTGTTTCTGCTAACTGAACACGCGTGGAGTAAATCATATTTTGGATTTGCAAAAAATAACACACACATTACAAGTGGACGGTAGAGATTGATGACATTTTTGATCAAAAGGCTGGAAATGGTTTTGCTCATTAAAAGTGGCATGAAGAAGAATTAGAGACGAAAACTGTTGTTTTGTGTAAGGCCCACTCATTTAGAAGGGCCATTGTTGGAACCAAGATGAAAGGCCATGGTTGAAACGTAGTCTTGACCACCTCGGAGGTAGAGAAGCGAAGTTTTGGGGTAAGTAGGCAGAGGGTAGAGGTGATAGGTAATCAAAGGTCCATACACCATTTGATCGGATCTATGACCAAAAAATCAACTCCATGGCGTAGATCACTCCCCGAAATCCAAGAGTTCCCTGCATCACATGTATGATGATCTAAAGAGTGTCCTAATGATCAAAACAACAAAAGGTAAGTATCTCCTTCACATGAGGCAAGGTGAAGAAGCAACAGATGTAGAAAAAAAGGAAATTCTGATACCGTCGTTGGGAGTGATAGAGGGATATGGGATGTCTAGTCCGTGTGCCATGAGTTAAATGGAGATGATGAGGACTAAGGCTAGAAGTCACTTACGTAGCTGATAGTATGGCACCACAACAGAAAGGGCAGAGTGACTAGTATCTAAGCATAAGGGTTGGATCTTGAACCCACATGACTGCATGTGCTGTCATAATGTTACTCGATGATGGCATGTGTGAAGGTGCTGATGGGGCCATCGTCGAGTCCGACCACCCAGCTCTTTATAAACACCACATTTAAAGCCATTTGAAGATCTAGACTGGGTAAATGTTGAGGAGAGGTCAATATGGTTGAATGTTAGTCTCCTGAAAATCCTGAGAGTCTTAAGGGAAGTCTGTAATGGGTGCCTTGTTTGAGAAGCTTGTTTATCAAAGTGTTCTATTAGTTGGTGAGAATCACTCCAAAATTCCACTATTCCTAAGTTTTCATGTTGAGAGAGATCCAACCATCAGGGTAAGGATGTTCATTACATTAGAGAAACTTCCTGGCACTAGTGAGGTCGAGGCAAGGATTTTCATCCCATTAGATGGACCTCCTGAGGCTAGTGAGGGAATTACTGTCATAATAGAACACAACACCCTCACGAAAGTGGTGCCCAGAAATCCTTGTCAAGTGGGTATCCCACCAAAGCCTCTGAACTTGGTCGTTGTCTTCATAATCTCAGCACATGGTGACCATTGCTAGAGGCAACCCATTGGAGCGAATGCTCAAACTGGGGGAGAGGAGGTCAAAAACCTTTGTCATCATTGCCACTGACCCCACTTTCGAACTTTATCTGGGGTGATGAAAAATCCAAGGAGGTGTTGTGTTGTATGACCTATAGGAGGACCCTCCTAGGAGAAGAGAAGCACAAGAATGGCAAGACACCTCAAGGAAGTGGTACTCTAAAAAATAACATGGTCTTTCCCCAAGCCCCCGCCAATAACAGTGTTACAAGGCGAAAAAGGGGTTGGGTGAAGAGTTGAATATAGAAGGAAAAAAACCTTCATGCTAGCTATTAACATAGGAAGAACAAGTCATCGAACATAGAATGAACACAAAGGTGTCCTGAGCCATCACTTTCAAGACAAGCGAGCCTGAAAAATGAAGATGTTGCATTATCATTTAGTGTAGCATGTGCATCGCTCCATATTCTTTCTGTTTTGTGTAAATCGTGGTGAATGTGCCACGTTCGAGTTTGTTAGAAGTTTGATTATGATTGTAACTGGTTTCTGACCCTGTTTCAAAGTTAATTTCGGGGGCCAAAAACAATATAAGTATACTCTATGCAGAGAGAGAAACGGTTGGAACCCGTAAGAATGTTGTGTTTATGTAATTTTGATTTTATTTAATGCAAGTTACATAGTCGAATGCCGGCCTTTGAATGCAAGAATTCATGTGTATTTCTCAATTACAGTTTGTAATATTCCTTCTTTATGTGCATGTTTTTCTTGTGATTATTTCTGCTATGTTTTCTTCATGTCTTTGACTAGTGTATAATGGTTCAGAATTCATATTTTTATGCTCTTGCTGTTGTTTTAGACATTCACCAAATGTTTCTTCCAAAGTTGATGTAGAATTCATCTTTTATGTGCTCTGCATTGATGGACTGTCATCATTCTTCCCTTTCCACCAGACCCAAACATATCGACTGTAACCGAAGTACTACCTTGCTCTTGCAAACATTTCCTGTGCAAACTGCTATGTGTTTCTTGGTATTTGTGACTCCATAGTCCAATACATCTTTACCTTGTTTCAACCACCAATATATGAAATTCATTCCATGACAATATATCTGGCCTTGTTATATATTTGTGAGAGATACCTCTCTGGAAATGGAGAAGCTAGCTCCCTTTCCTAAAGCGGTTATGTTGTTACCTCGGGGTCCGCCTTTTCGCAAACTTGGGTGCGATTCTGAGTGCAAACACCCCTGATATATCTCGGTGCCACTTTCATGATGGAAGAGAGATACTTGAAACCACAACCATTTTTACCCCATTCCCTTTAGTCCACGATGTGGAGACGGTTCTTCCCACTAAATGCCAGATTCCATCGCTCTGCCTTGCCGTCGAACTTCTACCTGATACTTCACGATTAGAACAATGCCTAATTATGCTCGAATAAACCAATGAGGATTGTTGTGCTACTCTCCAAATGATCGAAGCCACCAAGACTCATTTGAAGTCCCACTATGACTCCCACATCCATCCACGCACCTTTATCGAAGGGGACCTAGTCCTCATCTATGACCAATCCAATGGTAAGCTAGGGAAAGGGAAGTGTGATTCCATGTGATATGGCCCATATGTCATCCATCAATGGCTCAGAAAGGGGGCATACATCCTTGTTGAATCTGATGGTCACCTCTTGAAGAATCCCCACAATGGGCTCTACCTAAAAAGGTTCTATTCCTGAAGTCGCTCACCATGAAGTACCTTTGTGTTGTCATTTTTCTTTTTTTGTTTTGCATTGTTTTTACCATGAGTCGTGACCCCCTCCAGTAGTCGCTCCATGTCCAACCGTAGTGAGTCCATTGTAGCACTCTATCACATCCTTTGCATGTGAGAGGGTGGATATAACCCCTCCACCCTTCCCTACACTGTTGCTACCCTATTGGAGGGTGCGGTCCCATGTCTGCACATGCACACAGTATGTTGTCAGTATATATCACATGTATGATCTAGCTACCACTATGCTAGCATACCGTCGAGTCCCAAGACCTGTCCTGGAGGTAGAGGCCTCTTTGGATATCCCTGGTAGTCCATGCCCATGTATGGATAGTCCTCTATGAGGATAAGAAGCTGCCACGACTATGAAAAATATCCTAGGTGAAGAAAAGACCTACTATATTGCCTCCTTCCCTACTATTTCGGGCCATTTTGCTTGTTTCGTAAGATATAGAGCTGCATGATTGTTCCATGAGATATAAATATGGGGATGCATATTTTATTCATGAGATGGGTCTAATATATGACTGATATGAGACTATTATAAGAATAATATAAGGCTTCAAATCAGTACATAACATTAGAATGGGTTATGTTAAAATAGTTGGTTAATATTTGTACATAACTCGGTGAATCATTATCAATATATTGAAAGTATTTCATGTGAATAAAATCCATGAGTATGAAATGGTTCCAATCATGAGAATAACTTGTCTTGTAGGGAAAAACCATATGCCTTGATCTACAATAAGAGAATCACATGAATGTGGGGCTATTCTGATGGTTGATCTGAAAAGAAAGAAGACTATAAGGTTCCTATGTTTCTTAGGAAAAAGACAAAATATATACTATTATGAGAGATTATAATAGCATGAGTCTCTGTAGTGGAGGACCCTGATTATAATTCTCACATTCTAATGGTGAGAGAGAGAAGCTATATTCTCTAGCTTCTGAAGAACCAATGAAATTGGTTTATGTACCTCATGTTAAGAGGAGACCCGCATGATTCTCATATTCAAAAGGAAGTTGAGAATAGTATTCAATATTATTGTTATGATTCTTGATATTAGAGGTGTGGTAGTCACCAGATAAATATTTTCCTCAATTAAAGAAAATATGTAGTAAAGTCCCTAAAGAGTTTCAGGATGATGGACTGTAAGTCCATGGACACACATATGAAGAAATCTAAAGTTGATCATTCTTATTTTGAAATTTAGAGAATCTCAAAGTCAGTTGAGATGTATTTGGTTGGCACCTGTATTGGTTATATACTTTGTAGTCTATACATAGACATGTACAACAAAGCATTTGTTGTGGTATCTACATGCTATAAGTGAATGTGGAATCAGATATGTCTTGAACAACGAAATAAAGTTTGAAAAATATATGTATTCTAACTAATGAAGTGATCAAGGAAGATCACATATGTTGCTGTAGATAAGAGCATGTTGTAAAGCAGTAAATATTTATGAGTTTCCTAGTAAGTAATATATGATACATGGTACATACCCACAGATGAGAAGCATTTCCATCATTCTTACTAAGCCTCTGTACTGGACAAGCTTGGTTGTAAAACAAGAAAGAGTTCTATAGTTGAAGAGGGACCGTCGATGTGTCTTCATAGGAGGCAGTAGATAAACCCCCACCAGTTAGTCATGGTACATGACTTGGACATCCTTGGTTTGTAGTATATCTTGTCAAAAGAATACACATGAGTAGAGACATAGTCAAAGTCTAAGAGACTATTGATAGTCAAGAAGAGTTATAGTTTGGAATATAGGAGAATAGTTAAACCACTTGGAGAGGTAGTTGGGTTGTTGTGGTAAAAATGGAATAATATGGAATCAGTATGAAAGTGATCAATCCTTGAAAAACGTTGCAAAGAATGGCAAGCTCATAAGGAACTTCTCCAGATAGCAGAAGATTCCAGAAGTCAACAAATTTTGAATATTGAAAGAAAAGATGAGACTTTCTTTTTGCATGATATTACACATTTTGGTATTTGTTGTTTTATATGATGGATATGAACCATAGTTTCTAGTTTAGAGAAATTTCATTCTGGAACGGATCTAGATGATGCTACTATCTATAAATAGTTAGTTGGTCTCTTAAATTACTTAGAAAACCTATTGTATTTTGTGCTTGTTACTAAGCATATGCTTGAGTACCTTTGAGGTACATTAGAGTAGGTTCTTTATTGTAATTAATACATGGTAGACCTATTGTGCTATCCAACTATTGTTTTAGCCTGAGATAAGTGATGTATATTGTGGATAGTGCTACAAAATCTAAAGTGTATTGTGGCTAGTACTATATAAGAAATATGTATGTTAGAGATTAATATATGAGCAAATATGTTTTGTAGATAGTACTATCAGCTGAGAAGTGGAGTAGCTAAAAACGTTGCTTATGATGATTGGAGATTGTGACCATATTGAGACGGTTGGATATAGTGACCATACTTATGATGACTGGAGAGTGTGACCATACTTTGTATATTTGTCCAGTTGAGTATGTGTATCAAATCGAGTTGTGTATATAGTTGGAGATGTGTTAAGATAAATCACATTGATATGAAGTTTTACTTCATTGGAAGATCATGCAAGGTAAAATTTCAGTACATAGATACTAATGAGAATATTTCAAATGTGTGGATAAAGCCATTGTCAGTTATGAAGTTCAGATACTTATGAGATAAGCTTGGTATGGCAGAAAATTCTTGGTAAAGCAAAGAATGTCTCCCTAGTTGAGAGGGAGTTTTGTTGATACAACATCAATAGTAATTATCTAGACTTGTGTTGTATCAAGTCGATACTTGTGTTGGATCAATTCCCATCTATATCCTTATGTGTTAAGGTGGGATGCTAGTACTGTAGTATTGTGTTATATCAAGTCTAGTCTTGTGTTGTATCAAGACTGTAGACTTGTGTTGTATCAAGTATGGACGTATGTTGTATCAAGTCAATGATTCTCATAGATGATACCCTATGAGATGGATCTCCTTAAATGGAGATCTAGTCTTATGTTGTAGCAAGACTATAGACTCGTGTTGTATCAAGTCATAATCCTAATGAAGTCATAAAAAAATGGATACTCATTGAGGTGGACCTCCATTTGTTGAGGCGACATGATTTACTTGGTAAAGTGGTGATAATATGTGATATATTACTAACCATGGTCATTCGAAATGGATAAATCTATTAAGTCTCGTCTAGATACTAATCACTTCGAGAGTGAATTACTTTAGCATATGACTATATGGATTAGGGTAATATATATGATCATTAGTATGTGTGACAATTGTTCCGAGTATAATATGATAAGATGGATAAAAAATAAATAAACATGTGGACCATGCAGTGTTGGGCTAGGAAAGGAGCACAAGGAAGAAGTTGGAAGGAAAACAAGGAAAGAAAGTTGTGCGCGCGACAAGAAGGAAAGAAGGTTGAAAAGGAAGCAAAGGGACCACAAAGAAGGATAGGACATGTGTGCAATGGAGGAAAGGAAAGCTTACAGGCGCATAGGCACGTAACAACCTGAAAGTGACAGGTCTAGAAGATCGTGGCTGATAAATACGGCATAAGCCTACGGACAACACACATATGAAGGAATATTTTGTAAGTTGGGACGATAGTGCCTTGTGTCAGTCCATGACAGCTTGTAACCAATTTTGATAGCTTATCACGACCTGTAAATGATGAGCAGTATGTAGTTGACCCTGTGTGGTCTAGTAGAAGATATAAATAGGAAGAACACGTTCTGTATAAGGGTTGGACATTTCTCATTGTTGTTAGAGGACATTCGTTAAGGTCCATTGTTTTTCTATTTTGCTTAGGCTGTTAAGGAAGTTAGGGTAAGTAGAAGAGAAGACTCAAAGAAGAGTCTAGTAGAAGTAGAAGGTTCTTGAGCTGTGGATCTTGCACCTGTGTGTATAGAGGGCTAGAAGTATAAGGAATCTGTAGCTTAGTGCATAGACAGTAGGTAGAAGGGTCGATCCAGGCTGTGTGTGGATCAGTAGGAGTAGATAGAAGAATAAATCAGAGAGCATGAGAGCAAGACGATTGAGTCAGAAAGACATACCATAAGATCAGTCTATAGGCTGCAAACTGCAAGGTGCTATATCCATTTCTCATGCCAGATGAAGAGCACCTTGGTGGTTTTTCCAAGATGGGTTTCCACGTTACTTCCTGTGTTGAATGGTTATGCGAATGCTAAGTATTTTCTCACTGTATGTTGATGAGTTACTATTAAATGTATGGTGCCATATTGTTAATCAGTGAATGAATGATTGTTAAAGCATTGCTGAAATATGTGAATAAGTTTATAGTCAAATTATTAAGTTAAAGCATAAGCCATGCACTGTCTGCTAGTACTCGGACTCTGCTGCGTCGCACAAGTTGGGCCAGTTATTGAGGATAAGGATAGGATCATGTCACATACGCGCTGACATATAGTTGGTCCCCATTGCACAGTAATAATCTCCATTGTCCAGTTGCCTTCGTCGAGTGCCTTGGTCTTGCGACAAGGGACTCTAATCCCTCGCCAACTGTGGAAACATGGTTTTGGAAGTTACCCATTAGATATATCGGGTGAGACTGCGCCTACCTCGCAGGTGCTGCCGACTGAGCTTGCTTTGTCGAGACGATGTCTTGTGGTTTATTGTTGGTATTGTGGTGTTATTGAATCATGGGTTGAGACAGAAGGTAGAAGGAGGCCAAAAAATGGTTTTGTTGTCGAGACCCTTAATCAATTGAGTTGAGGTATATGTTGTGCCATATGACGAAGAAAGAGATAAAGATCTGGTTGGAGTCTAAGACACTAGCATTCACGCAGGATCATGGTTGAGTGTAGAAAACTGGGTGGATGAATACATATATTTTGATATTCATGAGGTCTTCTTTGCAGAGTTCCCTGTTATACTACACTTGTGGTTGTCAATATTGGCGACTAGACAGACATAGTTCCAAAGAAGAGAAGTTGTCGAATGGAGTGATCGATTGGTTCGCGAGGTAACCAGTGTAAGTAGCACCATCTCTAGAGCTACTGATTTTGGGTTGACAACATCTTGCAAGAATATATTACTGAGTTTGTAGTAGACACTATAACCTCATATAGTGAGGCTGAAAGAATTTTTTTCCAAGGACCCCGAAGAAGATATTTGTTATCTATTAGTACATGGATTAATATGCTCATCTATGAGAAGGGTGTATTGCAGTTGAGTAGTTGAGTCGCATACCCAGGAAGGAGGCTATGTCACAGATGACCTATTAAGAAAATGGGAAAGGGTGAGTTGAAATGTTCCCTAGAAGTACAGAACCTGAACTAGAAGCTGGATTCCTAAGGAGTGGAAGGAGATTCAGATCAGGGAAAAGAAGAAATACCGAAAGAGGGTGACGGAATCCTAGTCTGTTTAAGGAGAGTGAACATGAACTTTGATCGTAGGAAGACGAAGGGTCTTGCGACAAAGAGGAGGACCATAGCTCGATATTGAAAGGAGTGTAGGAATCGAAAGAATTTGCGGAGACACCAAGGTTCAGATGCAACTACATCACACTAGGAATATCACCGGAGGAAAGATCAAGAGCCTCATCCCCGGGGAGTACTGCTGATACTGATAGTGCTAGTACTGTGACTAGCAGGAAAGAGGGTTCACCCCCTATGAATCTCTTACCAGAGAACCCAGACGCCAAATCGATGGCTGGGGATGATATTCGGTTACCTACATTCAATGGGAATGGAACAGAAGACCCAAAGCAACATTGTTTCCTCTACAAAGCTGTTTGGATGGTTCACTTAGTCCATAATGCGGACATACGAAAAGCACAGATGAACATGAATCTAAGGGGTTGTGCGCTAGATTGGTTTATTAATTTATGTGTCACATCGACCGAAACACCACATAAGATCCTTGATGAGATCTGACCTGTAATGATCTATTAGTTCAGAAAACCGAAATATGAGTCGCAGTGCATTACTGAGATGAAGGAGATAAAACAAGCACTGGCAGAATCAGTATGGGACTTTGACCAGTGCATTAAAAATTTGATGGCCAAGGTGAGTTTCCAAATGTCAGACGTTTAGCATAACGAGTGGTTTATTACTGTGCTATTACCACACATCCAAGGGCCATTGATGCAACACAAGATTGAGTCACAGACAGAGGTGCTAGAGTTTGCAATGAAGTAAAAAGATTCACCAATCGGTGACGGCGCTGCAGGAATGGTGCAGATCTAGTCACAACGGGATAATTTGATGATATAATTGCAAGACATCAAGAAGGGTAAGGATGCTCAAGAATATTTTTGGTGCACGAAATATAGAACAGAAGGACACACTAAGGATAACTGTCCGACCTTAATGAATTATATCTCATCTGGTGCACCAAATCCATTAAATGGCCATGGACTACCCTGGTGTCGCATATGCAAGTCTAGGGGAAATCGTGATGAGGAGTGTTTATATTTGCAAAAGTTTGTAAGTACCTCGACAAACCTCTTTTGTAAATTTTGTAAGTCAGTAGGCCTTGAAGAGAAATATTGCAGAGCATACCAGCTCTTAAAGGAAAATACTGTTGATACCTACTTAATGAAAAATGAGGGGCTCGCTCAGGCTGAAACAACGCAAGCATCGTATCAACCTGCACAGTTCCCACCCAATTAGTATCAAAATTAGTATTAGCATCATTATGCACCTCAAGAACCATACATGCAACAAAACCACTACCAACATCACTACCAGCAGAATCATTACTCGCTACAGCAACCACACCTGCAAGGAAGGGGTGGTGGAAACTTCAGAGGAAAAGGTAGAGGAGGAGGTTTTGGTAGAGGAAGAGGCTAAGTTACATCCTATAACTGTGGAAAACTAGGTCACTATGCCAGAGATTGCTTAGAACCTACAAAGACATGTTCATATTGTAAGGGACAGGACCATAATGTGGAGCAATGCCCTCAATTGATCGCAAAATGGCAAACAAGAACTATCGTAGGACCTAACACTGCCCCGAATGCAAACTCAAACCCAATTTTTTTTTTCAGATGATTGCAGCTGAACCAAGAGATCTGAACGTTGTTGTTGTGACATGAGGAGGAGCTGCGATCAGAGCTGATTAGGATAAACCACAAGAAAAACCACAACCGCAGGTACGCCCCGTGACACATAAGAAGGTGTCATTTGACATCCAGAAACAAAAGGAAGTATTCTTGGAAGTTCAACCAGAATTTGTGGATCCATAAGTACCATCAAATTCTGAAGAAGTCAAGGAGATGTGTTGGAGGAGCTAGTCAGTAAGCCGGCTAGAACATAAACCGACTAAGTTGATCAGCCGACTAATTAGAGATTAGGTTGGCCACATAGGGTCGTGTCGGTTAACCGAATCGACAAGTAGTTATTTGTAACTATTTTTTTAATCATATATATTAGACTGTTGAGCCAGGTAAGAACTCGATTCAATTCTCTGTATTGTATGGACCCTTTCACTATAATATAATCTATTATTCTACCTATGTTCTTGTCTCTTGTCTCTGTTGTGTTTGTATACTTTTTATGTGTATTATTGGTAACCCTATGTGATTTGTGAGATTACAACATTGGTTCTGTTGGCAGTAGAACATATCTGAGATGAATACAAGCAGATGATATCAGAACAAGAGATTAAGGACTGGTGGGAGCGTATGTCACATACCCCAATTTTGTAAAATAATGTTAATTGTTTTAATTTGATTTCCTAAGACATTATGTTAAATTTAATGCTAAGTAGGAACTGATGACTCAGCAGAGTCAAAAGAAGTGGAATGTAATTCTGAATATTTTATTATTAATAAATAAAAAGTGGAGACAACAACTTGGGAGAGCTGTTAATAAGAGTGTTACTGGTCAAACTGGTGAAAGGAACTAGGTGGAGAGCAAAAGACAAGTGGCAACATCCTCAAACACTTCCTAGGTTGTAGGTGGCAACTTCCCTACATTTGAGGTCATGATCCCCCAAGAAAGTGGGATTAGAGCAGGTGGCTCAATAAATGACAACTAACCCAAAAAGACCTAGGCAATCTTTTAAAAGTACCCAATGTAGAGAGCTGAGGCTGCTCAGATATTTTCCAGGAGAAGAATCATTCAGGAGGAATGCACTTCAAGGAATTTATTGGGGAAAAAGGGAAAACTGTAAGGAAGGTGTTTTGAGAGATAATCTGCAGTAACTTGGTCTGATACAGCTTGCTAGCTGAGAGAAATTACTGATAAGTTCAGGACTGGTATTGAGTCTGAAGAGTGGTAGTTGATTATTGCTGTACCCAGTTCTAGCCAGGGAGACCAGAGCAAGCTCGAGGGTCCTAAGGATTCACTATTTGAGTGCCCTACAGGAGTTGGTAGGGAGGAACGGCCTCCCATTGCTGTTGTTGTCCAAGCTTCAGAACAGGTTCTACCATCTATTATTCTTGTTTTAATATCTGTGTGATTGAATGATATGTTGCAGTTTATGATGTAAAGACTTAGATGGTTTAGTAATGAAGTTGTTCTTAGTTTGTTTAGTAATAGAATCATTTGATGAGAAACAAAACCCTACCTGTGTTTTTCCTCATCTGGAGTGATCCAGATCGTACTCCAGCACAGGTGGTGAAATTATATAAATAAAGATAGTATGATGAAAATATAGAATAAGATGTTAGTTCAATTATAGAATATTTCCTTTTATTTTTGTTATCAGAAGAAGTATCTTTTGTACCAGGAGTAGTGTTAAATCTGGACTGAGACTGTCAGTTATTTAGGAACAGAGAAAGAAGTTATGTTATTTAGTGCTAGTAGTATGTGTGGGTAGATAAAACAGTTCTGGATACAGTTTTTACCATCAGTAATTTTACTGCTTATTTGAATTCAAGAAAAGAGTATAATAGTTAAACTAGAGCAGGGTTAAGCTAAATAGAAATGCTTTTCTTTTCTACAGTTATTTCTTTCCAGATTTTAATTACTGATTGAACACCAACCAATCTGTGATTAAAAACAACCAAACTATGATTTTATTCTACAGAGAAACTAGTTAGTTCCATAAATTACTTACAGCTATTAATATAACTAAGTCATTCATTTTCTTTTATCTAGATGAGCTCAAACAATACCTATAGCTATTATTCTATCTTCTATAAAGTTTTAATGAATATTATAATATATTTACAAGATAGATCATAGATAGTTTATTAATTTTTTTATTTTATATATACTAGCATCATAACATAATAATATAAAATAAATACTAAGAGAACTTTTATAAAGTATTTAGCACAGATGGCATAATAAATAAACAACAGAATACTATCTCTCTATACACTGACAAAATAAACTAAGTATAAATAACAATAGGAGCAATAGTACTTACAGGAAAGATAACATTCTGACATTATACTTTCTTATTATATACTTTATATGGACTAAGTATGCAGGTAATATACAAAATTATAGGAACAACATTATTATGTAATTAAAGTAATGCTATTATCTCATTATAGTAACATGAAGAAAAATATAATTTTTGTACTCAAAAGAAGTAACCGATAGTTACTTAAGTACACCACAAGAAACATGAAATTCTTATATTACGAAGGTCAAAAGTTATATAATAAACAGTTACAAACCCTATTATAACAAAGTAAGTTATTATAAAAACAATGTACAGAAAACCCCATAAGGTATTAATTAAATATTACTAGAGGGTAAAAACTCATTTGCATTAACCAACTTATATGCTCAATTTACAGAGCTTAATCAACCAATATACAACATAAACAACAATTAATGAAGTGCATTATAAATAAAAGATGTTATTTCCTTTAAAGAAACAGTAAATACATGTTATAACTTCGAGTTAGGGTCGAACCCTACGAATATCAAAATATACAACATAGTTAATAAAAGGAAAGAGTCTAACTCTTTTATGCCTCTCGGCCTTAAACAAAATCCACAGAGTGAGGCTTTTATAGCCTGTACATCATTTACATTTATATTTACATAGTAATGAAAACAAAACTAAAAATTCACAGTTACGGCCTAAGCCAGAGACCTTGCATCAAGCAAAGGGGTTAACTTCAACAACAAACAACGATTTGGTCAACAAAATAAACCAAAACCACAAGGGTTTTGCAGGCCACGAGGACCAACTGATATAGGAACCATAAGGGACCAAACAAGGAGGAAGTGCCATGGATAACCCAGGGCTTACCCGTAAACCAACAAGAAGGTGCCTCAGCCTAACATCAAACTGCGCAAAGGGAGACAGGCCAACACCTGCAAACAAGGAGAGCGAAGGTGTTAAAATTGTATACAAAATAAATGGCTGTGTATGGAAAATAAAATGCAATAATAATGATTTTTCGAATTAAAGAATGCTTACCTAGAAATTTACCGAAGCGCGACCACCCACGAGTAGTAAAACAACCACCAGCGCGAGGAGAAGGAAACCCTTCATCTACTGCAAGGGAGAAAGAGTTTGCTATCACCATAAACAACTGACAGTGACTAAGTATAGAAGCAACTAGCACAGTAAGCAATTACACCGGGGTCGTCGTTGTACATCCAACAGAAAGGAAACTATCTTATGGTGAAACCCTACGCCCAACAACTTGAAAATGCAAGGTCACTACTCTTAGCACCAGGCCGAGGAGGGAGAAAGTCCCTTTTTGCAGTTGAAAGGTTCAAAATGGAGCTAGCTACGAAGGTGAAAATCTGGAGAAAGTATCACAAACCTAAATCCAAGTAACCAACAATTTTCGTGATAGCACTTCTCTGTCAAAGCATTCGGTGTGAGCTCACAAGTAGAAACAACAAAAGGGAGACTACCCATAATAAAGGTAAGTGACAATGCATATAGGAGCATAGTGCAGAGTGGCAGGAGGCTGAAAACCATGCTGAACAATGAGCTTAGGGTTTGAAAGGGAGAGTCCTTTATTCACGGTTCGCTTGGCCGTAAAGATGCCATCACTACAACAAAAACTGGATTTAGCGTCAGATTTAGCGCCGGATTTTAGTGTAATTTTTTCCCAATTTTGATGAACAATCTGGCGCTAAACCTGGCGCTATTGTACAATTTCATAAAACTCCATCTATTGCATCTTTTTTCCCGTCCTTTTTAACATCCATTTTTTCCTCCATTTTTGAGGCCAATTTTTTGCATCTTTTGTTACGCCCTTATTTGCACCCAATTTTGCATCTTTTTTTGCGTCCTTTGTTACATCCTTGTTTGCACCTAGTTTGAGGCTTACTTTTGCATCCAATGTTGCACCTTATTTTTCTCTTAGTTTTTCATCGAGTCTTGCACCATGTTTTGCATCAAATTATGTGTCCAATTTTGCATCTAGCGTTACATCTAGCTTTGCATCCAATATTGCGTCTTGTTTTGCATCCAATTTTACTTATAATGTTGCGTCCCCTTTTGCATCTAATTTGCATCTTGTTTTACATATTTTTTTTGTATCCATGTTTGTGCCTGATGTTTCATCTCGTTTTACGTCGTATTTTGCATCTAGGTTTGCACCTAGTGTTGCATCCTGGTTGATGTCTTTTTTTGCATCTATGTTTGAGTCCAATGTTGCACCCAGTGTTGCGCCTAGTGTTGTGACTGGTTTAGAAACCATGTTTGTATCTAATATTGCATCCAATTTTGTGTCCAATGTTGCATCCCGTCTTGCATTCAATATTACGTCTAGTTTTACATCCAATGTTTCGTCCCATCTTGCATCCAATATTGTGTCTCGTTTTAAGTTTTTGTTTGCGCCAAGTGTTGCCTCCAGTTTTGCACCTGGTGTTATGCATGGTTTTATGTCCATCAATATACCATATTTTGTGCCCAATTTAATGTCCAATTTTACGTCTAGTTAGGAGTCCACTTTTGCATCCACTGATGTGTCTAGTTTTGGGCCTAGTATTGCATCTAGTTTTGAGTCATTAATTGTGTCTAGTGCTGAGTCTTTTTTTGCATCCAATTTTGCGATTAGTGTAACATCCATTTTTGTGTCCACATTTGCGTCTGACATAAGGTCCACTTTTGCATCTACTTTTGTGTTTTGTGTGACGTCTCTTTTACATCATCTTTTGCATTTAGTGTTGCATCTAATATTGCATCAATCTTGCACTACTACATTTTTTACCTTTAGAAATACATTGCAATATCATTAGGGCATGGAGGAATCGAACCACCGACCTTCTGCTTATAAGGCAGGTGCTCTTCTATTGAGCTAGAACCCTTTAAGAATCGGGAAGATGAGCAATATTAACACATTAAATTTCATCATTGTCCTTGAAATATTGTTTCACCTTTATTGTTTTGTGTATAATTTGTCATGTATTTTTCCTATCATGCCTATTGACATACATTTAAATATTATTATGTTTTCTCATCCAGAACCAACACATTTGAAATAGCAGGATTCTAAACACTTGCATATGGAAACTATTAGTTTACATTCTGATAGATTGCACATCCACCTTGGTTTTCCTACAACAATGCCTACACATGTAATACTATGTTACCAAAAATGAGAAATGAGAAATGCAAAAAGAAAAGGGAATGTTACATGAAATGGGTTTTGGAGGTTTCACATAGAAGAAACAAGGAGAGAGAGAAAACGACACTAATGGTGAAGAAAAGCACGGAGATCACAGAGTCTGGATACAGTAAAAATGCAGTCTAGGTTGTCAATGGGTCTTGATTTGTGGGTCAAGTAGGTTTACTTACTTGGTAAAACTTGTTGTAAACAAGAGCTTGGTTAGTTTGAACTTTGTATGCCAAGAGGTATTTAATACAACGAAAAAATCCTAGCAAGTCCTCTTCAGTAAGGCCTAAATATTTGATAATTAGGGTTAGTCTTCCAACCAAAACAATTTTTTTTTTATAGAATTCCCACTGCTTTACACAAAGAAATTTGGAAACTGAGGACCACTTCACAAACTACAATGGATGATCAATGATCCATAGAGTAGGACTGAGACCTAAATCATGTATACAACAAATACAAATGAATTAAAATGGAACTAGGAAGAGGCTAATCAAATGCCAAGATAACATAGAAAAAATGAAAATTTATCATGAAATTACACAAAACAATCTGGTCATCGATACCTTGAACTGCAATTTGTGTTGTGGGTATGGAATAGAGCCAGGATTGAAGTGAAATTCAATTTCCTGAAGAATTGAATTTTTGGCGCTTGAAAAGGTGGAGAAGATGACAAACTGGTTAAAAGGGATTGAACCCCACACTTTCACAGCCACAACAATAATATCCATCACTATCAGGAAACTCTTTTATTCCAAGTTCTCGTGGCTGATAGAGAGGGTTCCCCCAAAGGGACCATATCATATGCAAACAATAGTAGTGCAGTTATGACATGGTGTAAAAATAAACCATTACCAGCATGGGTCACAACTACATTTCGACCAAAACTCCGAAGGCTGTATTGTCGGATTTTTGACACTTCCCTGTTGCATGTACGGCAGTATGATTTTTTTTAAGCGTCGGTGGATTTTCGTCGGTTATCTGACATCTTTCCAATCCGTCAGTAAAGTGACAGCTCAGTTTACTGTCGATGAAATGTAAATCGTCGGTTATTCGACATCTAATTCATATTAAACTTTAAACACGCGTCGCTTAACCGACGGATTATGAAAACCTAAACGTCGGTTAAGAGACTGTATTGAATTTTTTTTTAAAAATCACCTACAGGTCATCGCTTAAGCGACGGCTATCCGACGGATTATGAAAACCTAAACGTCGGTTAAGAGACGGTATTGAATTTTTTTTTGTTTAAAATCATCTACAGGTCGTCGCTTAAGCGACGGCTATCCGACGAATTATGAAAACTAAACCGTCGGTTAAACGACGGTATTGATTTTTTTTTTTAAATCACCTACAGGGCATCGTTTAACCAACGGCTAAAAGTGTTTAAAAAAAAAATTCAAATGCCAATATTTCGACAATCCCTGCATATATTAAGACAAATTTAACTAACAAGTCAGACTAACGGAACATGACAGTCTACAGAGACAAATGGGCATGAATACAAAAAGGAAATAAAGGCCATAATAGAAAGAATAATAAGCCAACCTAAACTAAAATTAACCTAATTGAGGCTGTCACATAAAAATGATGAACAGAGTTCAATTATACCAAGCTGCAAAAGTTCCTACAGGTTTGAATTTTTTGCAGAAACAACACTATACAAGTTGTCTTAATTGTTTTTATAGCAGCATTAAATCTTCCCTGAGGTTCAAATGGGATGATCCTCGTGAAATTCTTGTTTAAATTTAATTAATGCTGATCTCGACACTGAGAGACAAAAAATCCTATGCAAAACATAAAAAACAACATGGGTAGTCAAGCCACAAAGGCCATAGTTCTTAACAAGTTAACACCAACCTGACATTTTTGCTGCAAGTCCAAGAGAGAGACAGAGCTCAGGTGTTTTCCTACGTCGTGAAATAGCAAGAACAAGCTTGCACAGTTCCTCTTCATCATACTCTGATGCAATACCAAAAGTGGCAAGAAGCTGCAGGAATTCCTGAGCTTCTAATGAATTGCCATTGGCGTCATCAACATCAAGATCTGCCAACTTGGACTTCCAATTATCTACAATCCCCTTAGCTTGCTCCTGAATATCGGAGTCAACCATAGGGCGATCAGAACTCAATTCGGGATCTGCCAACAAAGGCACAAGAGATTCCAATAACAGAATACAGGAACGACGTTGAGCCGGAAGACCAGTCTCCTTTTTGTTCCCTTGATTGGATGGCTGATTTGTAGGGTAAAAACCCTCCAAAGCATTCAAAACTAGGTGGGTAGGGTCAGTTGCAAATTGCAGCGCTGCAGGAACCTCATCCCTAAGGGCTGCAAGAAATTTCCGGTTTTCTGATATATATTTGAGAAGCCCTTTCGCATCCATTTTTTCACATAATTGTTTCAATTGGGGGCGTGGCTTCACTTCAGAAGCTGCTCCTGCTTTAGCAGGAGTTTTTTCCTCTTTGTCATAGGTAGGAACAATGGATTCTAAGTCTGTGACAGAGGAATCATTTACCTTATTTTCAGCATCTCCAGTAGTTTTTGCAGTAGCGTTTATGGACACTTCCATCTGTTTTGATCGAGCCTCAATAATGACAGCAAGAGCAACATCTTTCTGCTCCTGTAGACAGGTCAAATAAGCCTACTCCTTAACTGCAACAGCTTCATCACGCTTCTCAAGCATTTCCCAAGTTTGCAAGGCCTTGGCCTCAAATGATTTTTATTTTTCAATTAATTCATTAACCCTCTTCTTCAAAGCTTCTTGAATACAAGAAAAATGTTGTTCCAAATCCTTCCACTGTATGGTACAATTTTGTATTCCATCTGTGTGTGCATCAAGTTCCTCAATGGCTTTCTGAATTTGTTCTTTCTTTGAAACAGTGGAGTCAATTGCTGTAGCAATAGGTTCTATGTCTTCCATACCTTCCAACCTGTGATTACAACAAACACAGATTACTTTGGACCCAGATGAAAATGCAGTCATTAAGTTTCATACAAACTGGCAAGATATTTTCAGAACAAAAAATAGCTATAAGGACCCTCATAAAAATCTATCTTTTAAATGTATTATTCAAGCTAAGCCACTTGACACAAAAATTCAAGAAGGTCCAAAACAGGTGCATGGAGCCCTGAAAACAGGAGTGAAGGAACATAACAGTCTTAATCATTTAGAATAGAAAATAGAACTTCATGAAGTGACCAAATACATGAGAATAAACCATATGTATATAGAATTAATGATAGAACCATAGACTCATGAATCAGAATTTCTATAGCTTTTCGTTCACATTCAATGTCATCAAAATGTATTAGATAAGATGAAATACATAGTTATTTATAAATGGAAAGAGATACAGAAATTTTCTATGGGAGAAAATATGTTGGGTGATGGACTGCTGGATATCTCATCCTCCTGAATCTCATGCACATATCATCAGGATATGCATCACATATATTTGTTCTTTCCCACAACCATTCTCCCCTTGATCTGTATACAAGATTCAAAGGAAAGGTTGATCTGCAGACACCAATGACCCTGTTCTGGACTGCTCCGTGTTATGTTGGGACACATTTTTGGCACACCTTTTTTTATATTTCTGAAGTTTCAAACACAACAAAACATATGGGGACCGAGTGCCTCAGCATCCAGTACAACATGTGTCATAATATAGGACCCGCATGTCCACAAATCAATATCGGCAATACAAGGATAGAAAACACACAAGCCCTATCCACTATGCCATGTTTCTTAGTATGGAACCAATAGACCAAAACGTCATTGACATACAGATAAAGAGGAATTATACTCATGACGTATCATCTTAGAGAGGTATTTTGGTGGTTTGTTGCTAAAATCTAGGCAAAGATCCTGATTTGAAAAGATGATATGTATTCCTGAGGGGCCAAAATGAAGGTAGAGCGTAATAAATGGAGCTAGAATTCTAACAAGGGGCAGATTTATAATGCTCTTTGGTTGATTTTGCTTTTACAGTTAAGGGTAGATATGGAGACGTGTGGAGGGTTGCCATAGATTGTTACGCCTTCACAGGCAGTGTTAGGCCAACTCCAATACAGTAAGCCTGTGTACTCATGGAAAATGAGATAAAATGAAACAAAATTATATTTATGTCCACAAATAACCAAAATAGACCAATGCGACCCAACCCCAATGAGTAATGTTCCGTCAAAGTTGCCCAGGAATTGCACTGGGCCTCAACCACTTAAATGCTCCCCTAAAATAGGTAAATGGCGCTTAAAATTCCAGTAAGTAATAGCAGAAATAAACAGACTTCTGATGCTCTGGAAGCAGGGGGGTTAATATAACCCAGAATCTGCACCCCTTCTGGTGCACCTTTTAGACAGGAAAAGCAATCCACTGGGAGTGAAACATCTTCAGGGATTTGAAGCTTGGTGAGGCATCAACCTCAATCAATAGCTTTACCATCTAACCAAACCCCCGTTGACCAAAGAAGAGAAGTGCTGTGATATTTTGTTAGCATGGATAAATATTACTAGAAACAGAGGTTTTATTCGTAGACAATACAAATGTATATTTTGTTAACAGAATGAACGATTTCATTAACATAAAAACTTTGATTGCAGAGGTGAAGATTTAACCGATATAATAATATCTTTAGCATAGATAAAGGCTTTGTTAGCGGAGATGGAAGTTTAAAAACCCGCCAAAACCTAGGCAATAACTAGCCCAAAAACCACAGAGAAAAACTGCCAGAACCCGTGTTGGCTAACACATCTAAATGGCTCACCATAGATGAAGCCCTTGTTATGCTTCACCAAAGCCTTCGTTGGCCACCATTTGAAAATAACCACCATTCAAGAAAACCCTAGCTAGGGTTTAAGGTTTTTATTGTCTTCACAGCTATAACGATAACTTGAACAGAAAAATGCAATACATCTACGCAAATACCAACCAGAGCACCACTAACAAGCCTAGCTCGAGCTAACTTGCTTCATAATTACAGAAACCATGGAAGGCTGTAAGAGAAATGATGTTACATAGCTCACCTGATATTGAACGAAATTGAAGCAGCAGAGCCGTTAAGCACGTTCCTGGTGTGAGCCACGCCGAGACAGATTTGCAGAGAAACGTGTGGCTACTATTTGCAAGTGTGCGAGTTGAAACCGTAGAGCTCAAGATTTCTCTGTTTATATATCTTATTTACATCGGATTTGAAAAGTCATGTACGATTGGAAATATATATAGTGGAAGTCCCTACCATTGGTTCTAGATCATGTTGTTGAGAATAGCGCTTGGTGGGTTCTCTTGGATGTGGCACATATCTCCTTCAAACACACATGTTTTATTTCAAGGCATTAAAATTAGATGATACCCCTTGGTGTAGGCAGAGTTAGTTCTATGTGTGGGGTTTACTCCCATGAGGGCATGGCTGGGTATGTTGTTGGGGTTTATTTCCATGAGGGCATGGCTGGGGTATGTTGTTGTGGCTTTCTAATTTTTTAGATGTTAAACTAAGGGTGTTTTTAGGATGGTTTATACTGATAAAATTTTTGTCTCAATTTGAATATGAGGTCGAACTCGAGGATGTTGCTGTGGTACTCTAATTCTTAAGTTATTTCAATGTAGGAATGGTGTTTTTAGGATGGCTTACATTGACAAAAACAAAAAGTTGTTTCAATGTGAGCATATCACATCAAGATTATAAGGCATGCTATTATAATAATAGTCCAATCCCTTCGATGTATGGTATGATGAGGATTTAAGAAAAGAAAAATTACATAGAGGATAAATATTGTTGTATCAAAAAGTTGTGAGGAGGATAATGCCATGATAATAGGTGATGATTAGTAGGGGTAGTACTTCATATGATGTCACATGACAATAATGTCTATCTCTAGCAAGTAATGCATGTGAAGCAATCCCACTTGTCAACATTTTGTTGTAAGACCACCACTTAAAATCCGTGTAGCATTTTGTTGTCTTCGAAGATGTTTATCCTCACCATTAAAGTTACTTAAGCCTATTAAAGTAACATACTCTATTAAGTTTTATTGGAAAGAGGTGTAAGTCTTGGATAATTTTGACAAAAAGGTATGGTTTATTCAAATATTGTTGTGTGAAGTTTAGTGTTGTATATTGGTCATGTCAAACTTGTTCCAAGAGGACAATAAATTTCTCCATCTCATCCTTATGATGACTCACATGTGTTGAGGTTCTCCTTTGATTTCCCTAAACATGAGATTTTGGCCCCCTATATTTAGTACCATGGTAAGCTCTCATGGCTTTGACTTCGGTACTTAAACCCTTTGTCACGTATTTGAAACTAATGGACTCTTTGTTTCCTCGATTATCTCACTCTCTAATCAGTTGGATTAATTATGAACTTCATGCCCCCAAATGGAGTCATGTTGAGTTAGGGAGCTGATAGGGTCCTCGAATGTCCCTAAAATGTTAAGGCATGCTCATTAAGAAGTTTACTAGGTCATGTTCTCCTTCTTCTTAAGTTCCTTGGGTATGGACTCTTAGTCGTAACTTTCCTTGTTTGTACCATGCATGGGTTTCACGATTCGCTTGTACCTATAGAACAGAGGGTGGTTTCCTCTTTCCATGCTTACGATATAGTCTAAATTCTTGCGATTCATCAAGTTAAAACTCACAACTTAACCTTTATGGTGGGAATATAACTTCCACAATGACCACCCTTACTCATTGTTAATGGTTTTGGATCACTTTCTCTTAATCATGTTAGAATTTTATTCAATTAAAAGCTCCTTTGTGATTTAATGATCTCTTTTCTTGCTCTTGGTTTTCTTGCATTATTTATCTCCATCAACTCTTCACATGTTGAACATTGCTATTGTTGGTGTCTCCTCCTTATTGACTTGGGTTTCCCTTTGTTTGATCAATGTGTTGCATCTTATGGTATCTTGGCTCTCTCTCTATCCACACACCGATCAACCTTCATCCCCACCTTAAGGAAACTTTAGCACCTCTAAGTCATTGCAAGGATGAGATAGAAGACTTTTGTGTTTTCCTAAGGTCGGCCTTGTACAAGTAATACATGACACAAACTTCCCAAATGGATATATAAGGGGATAGGTCTATGGTCAATACAACAACCAAGACCCATACACTTTATTGAAAACTTAGCTAACAAAAGTGCTTATATTCATAGATTACATGTGAGGAAATATAGCATGTAAAAATTAGACATATTGCACTAATGCCACTCTGTGATCAATGTATATATAATTAGCAAATAAATAAATAAAATTACACCAATGCCAATGAGACTTTAGTTATTATTTGAAATGGATCAAATATGTATTTTTTCATATATTTTTGTGCTTTTTGGGTGGAAAGATTAGATGAATTGCCTTGTAGGGGGGCATTTTAAGGGCAGGTATCCCTTTGCATATATGGGGTCTATAACCTTTTGAGACATGTTTGAGGGATTAAACGATGTTTTTTGGGGCCAAAACTTCATTGCTTAAGTTATGCACCCCTTTACGTTATTCTACACTCTAAGACCATTCCAACAGTGCAAGAATCACCTCAATTAGAGTTCGTATGTGGAAGTTATGCCTCCCCCAAGTTCACCTATCTAGTTGACCACCAAGGTACTGAGTGGATTCCACATCGAGTCTATTTTCTCAAACATGTAGAACTAGCCACATTTGGACTTTTAATAACATTCTAGAAGGTCCAAAACCCTAAGTTTAATCGAAAATCAAGGCATGCAAAAACCCTAAAATTAACGCTAGACAAATATCATACTATGTTAAATATTAGGTCGTTATGAGAAGAAGGGATTCCATTCTTATGATGCTATTGTATTGTTCCATAGTTGAGTAGCAACACAAGAGTGGATATTAAAGCAGCATAGGAAGTAGGAGATCCCGTAATAGTAATTATGGTCGTAGAGTGATTGGTAACTCTATAGAGAGTACCACTTTCTTTGTATTTGCATTATATATAAAAGAGCAAAGCATAGTCCTCATTTCTAACTAGGTTTTTCCCCATAGTCAATTTTCCCAGGGTAAATCTTCTGTTGATGGCGTAGATTGAGTATATATTTGCTCTAGTTATTTTTCTTCCAGTTCAAATTATTTAGCATCCAATGGAAATAGACTAAAAAAAAGAACTAAGTTATAAGATTCATTGTGACAAGTTGTTCCAATGGAATATCCACAATAGTCTAAGGATCAAGCTCACTAATAAGGTCAACAAAGTAATAAGTTGTCCACTTTCATGCTTGTTGTGGTTTACCCCACATAAATGGATGTAAAAAAGAGAATAGATGTAAGTCATAAGAGATACTTCTCAAACCTAAGCTTGTGTCGTACAATAAAACCCTCAACCTCAAAGCATGTTTGTAAAAACAACTTCTAAAATAAACACTCAAACATACTTTAAAGGCTCTCATTTTCTATAATATATATTTCAATAACAATAATACACGCCACTTATCATAATTATAGCTTTTAATATACATTCTCACACTACTACTCCAACAACAATTTTAAGATTAAGATGACCATATACAAAGATACTCACTCTAAATATGAAAAAATAATATAATGCAAATTCTATAAATATAAAAAAATAATACAGTGCAAATTTTATATTACTTAAATTAATACTTTTATCATATTACTTAAATAACAAAAATATTTAATATATTCTATATTACTTAATTTAACATCTTTATCATATTACTTAAATAACAAATATATTTATTAATACTTTTATATTGAAAGTTTCATTTAAAAAGCATTTTCCATGTAAAACAAAATGTTTATGATATCATGTATATTTAAACCACTCAGAGTATTTTTATATTTAAATTTTTGATATTTTTGAAATTGGAATGGTGACAATTTCAGATGCAGGAGAAGGAGGCGCTGGAAAGGTTGATGGATGTGGTATTTGGTGCAGGGAAGAGCGAGGCACGTCGAGAATGCAAGTGGAGGGTGGTACCACCTAAGTTGTACTTAGTGGTTTTTATCAAGTGAGCCCGGTGAACCGGACAGGGCTAACTTGTTCGGACTTCAAAAAGACCTTTGGAAGTACTTCTGGGAAGTGCTTGTTGTACTATATCACATGTTCATACCCCATGAGGGAATTGTAATAAATGTTCTAGCATGATAGTGTCTGTAAAAGACTCGGTCTCTTAGACTTTATTTGTCAATCCGATCAGCCCAGGGTGTTTTTTCCCTTGGTTATTATTGGTTGTTGC
>LPNX010197804.1:426552-437363 GCA_001517045.1 Pseudotsuga menziesii | reverse complement strand
ACAAGGTGACAGCCTTGACTCGAGACTTGCCCCCAAGGACACACCGAGTGGCTTGAATATTTCTGCCACGTGATCCAGGTGTGTGAAAAGGCGGCAACAGAGGGCGAGGGTGGTTGGCAGGAGGGAACACGGGAGAGATGGGCGCAAAGGAGAGTTGGGGAGTTGGTGGAAGTGTGGAAGGAGCATAGAGAGCACCTAGAAGAAGGCGACGAGGTAAAATGCAGAGGGTGGAAGAGGCGCCAGGTGGTGGGATATGAAGAAAACAAGTGGCGAGTTTTTACTGGTCAGATGGAAGAAGAAATGGATTTTTTGTGCGTCATCCACAACCTAAGTACACTGCCAAAATGGTAGGTGTCACTTTTTTATTAGAGGAAGGGACGACCTCCCTCCAACCAATCAGGTCCATTTTTTTACAAAATGGGCCTCAGAGAGAAACGCTTATCGACGTAATTATTCTGGGTCTAGGGCCATGGTATGGTCAAGTTGGCCAGAGCATTTTTAAATGTTGTTTTGTAAAATAAATGGTAGAGATTAGAGTTCCATTCTATATTTATACGTTAATAAACTCACTACCCTGATTAAAATACCTTTGCAAGTGAATCAAAATATTATGATCTCACTAAAGAAGGATAATATAAAACATTATTATATGGATTATTTGTGTAATGTATCATTTCCTTAATTATAATTGAGCAATTATTGATATTAAAAATTAAATCACGTCAAAGCCGTGGTGGGATCTTATGGAATTATTAATTTCTTTATATTTAAAATTATTTATATTTGAAAGTATTAATTATGTTGATAGATCTTTTAGATGAGAAAGGGTGTATGGGCACTATTCTCAAATTAGTCATCTCTCAAAAGTCAACATGCTTATCCTCACCAAAAATCATGCAAAGCCACTATGTGCATCTTTGTTGACAAACGTCCATCGCTATAGCGACGATCGTCGAGGACATTTTCATTTTTTTCCAAAATTTTAAACTGTTTTTCCACGAAAAAATCGATTTTCACTTTTTCGTGGCAAACTTTCGTGGGACTTTTGAGCCATATGTAGTAGTGTGAGTATGTTTAGTTGTGTGGTGTGCACTATGGATACTTTTGTACAGTTAACAACAATAAGGAACACACTAATATTTGCATGCAATTCATAAATTACTCTCAATGTATGTATAGATCATTTCTTATTCTAGAATATCATATATATAGATCTAGAATTTATTTAAAGTAATGGCAGTCTACATGCTTGGAAATTTGGAAATATCAGATTCGTTTATCGGATGACCAATTTGGAATCTTCAATTAGTTGCCATAGCAAGGGATTTGTGAAAATGACGTCTTTAGGTGTGCGATTAGCATTTCCTTGTAAGAGGATGAATGGAATGTGAATTGATGGATCTGGGTGACGCTTTGTGGCAGCACTTCATTCCTNTATATATATTTCACGGCCACGAACCACCATTCAATCAAAACAAAAATAAAATGCATTCATGACAGACGACGGATACGCCTTGAAATACAACTGAATAAATAAAGATCTGCAGCAAAAACAAATATCTACACAAAAAGATCTTCAGCAAATAAAGGCTAAACCGTTACTTGACCAAAAAAAATCACGAAAACAATACACTGACATTAGATATGCGTACATCGAGAGAGCACCCAAAAGTGTTGAGAATCAAAGTTGTGATATAGGAGCGAGTAATTACGAGCATTTGCTTGTACCAGCCCTCTAATACTTGAGCCATTGAAACGTTATATTCAAACCTTGAAATCTTTTAGAAGTTTATATCCCAAATGAAACCCCAAGACCCTCTTAAACGCAAAATTAGTAGAGCCCAGATCAGGGTTTTCAATGCCTTGATCCTTAGAACAATCTAAAACAATTGATATCCCAAGGCCTATGCCATTCCATTACAAACCCTCCCTCCATGGCCTCTCATGTCTAACCCTTCCCTCCAAAGCCTCTTAATTTTGGAGACTTTCATTGTGTTTGTTTTGTTGTTTTTGTTTTTGTTTTTGTTTTATTTTTATTTAATCTTTAATATTAAAGATATTATATATAATTATAATATGTTTATATATATTAACTTTATTATAAGATATATTAACTTATTATATAAATGCAAATAATATAAATTTAGCATATGAATATACTTAACTATAATATATTAATATTACATATTAGCTACAATATATAATAATTATATGATCCCTTTCTAGGAGGAAATTCACTAATGGAAAATTGCAATTTTGACAATACTTTTTTATAGTTCACTAAAATTTAACATTACAGATGGATTTAGAGACCCCCTAGAAATGGGTCTTTGAATCCATCTACGCAACGTTAAAATCTAGTAAATTGTAACACTATGGCACTAGTTTGAATTTCATGACATCTATTTTATTCTATCAGAGAACTCAATAAAGAGCATGTGTTCTTGCTCAATACACATAAGGGGATTCCAAGTTGTTGAGTTGTGACACATGATATTAGGTCATTGTCAAAATAGAAAGATGATATTCAGTCTTTTTCGAAATGGAAAGGTGTTTTGTTGTATGGGTCGTGTTTTTGTCATGTGTCATTCTTTTGTGTTTTTCTTGTGTTTATTTGTTTTTTATATGGTTTTGTTATTTATTTTATATTTAATAATGTATAGATATATTATAATATATAGATATGTGTGTTTATATATCATAATATAACAATATAATGTGTTTGGCGTCATTATATATACGATAATAATATTAACCAGTATGTATTTTATATATATTAATTTGGTCAATTCATGTTGAGTTGTGACAGTACATTATTAATTTAGTAAATTCGAACACTGCAGATGGATTCAGAGACTCCCTTAAGGGGATCTCTAAATCCATCTACAGTGTTAGAATTTAGTAAAATGTACAAATGCATTCTCAAATTAGTAATTTTTTCCAGTGTCGCAGTGACAACTAAAAATGACCAAATAAATGACCAATTGTTATCTAGTCATTTGAAGTCTACATATCCTCTGATCAAATTTGGTCATTTATCTTGGTCATTTTTAGTTGGTTTCTATCCCATGACCAAAAGTGGTAATTTATCTTGGTCGTTTTTAGTCAGCTCACTTAGAATTATCAATTTGGGTCATTTGTTCCTTTCAGGAGACTGTGGTGACCAAAATTTTTGGTCTCTTGGTCACTAATCTCTCATTTTCCACTAGTGTGTGTTCAACATCTGGGTATAAAACTGGATGCAAAAGTGGATAAAAACATGGATGCAAACATGGATGCAACAAAAGTAGGTGCAAAAGTGGGCGCATAATGGGGTGCACCAAAAATGGATGCAAAAGGTGATGCAAAAGTGGATGCAAAAAGTGATGCAAACGTGGAAGCAAAACATGATGAAAAAAGTGGCGCAAAATTGGATACAACCATGGATGTAAAATTGGATGCGAAAGTGGATGCAACAAAAGTAGATGCAAAAGTAGTTGTAACACCCAACGCAAAACCCGATGCAAAAGTGGATGCAAAAATGGATGCATAAAGGGATGCAATAATTGATGTAAAATTGGATACAAAAAAAGATGCAAACTTGGATGCAAAAGTTGAAGCAAAAGTGGGTGTAAAAGTAGGCACAAAAATGGGTGTGAATTGGGACGCGACAAAAGTGGATTCAAAAGTGGATGCAATAGTAGATGCAAAAAAAGACGTAAACATGGATGCAAAATGGGATGCAAAAAGGGATGAAAATGTGGGTACAAAAGGGGACGAAAAAATGGATGCAAAAGTGAATGCAAAATTGGCTGAAACAAAATGAGATGCAAAACTAGACTCAAAACATGATGTAAAATTTGATGCAAAACTTGGCGCGGGAAGGGATGCAAAAAAAGAAGCAGAAGTGGATGTAAAAAAGGATGCAAAAGTGGATGAAAACAAGGGCGTAAAAGTTGAGGCAAACATGGACGTAAAAGGGGGCGCAACAAGAGTAGATGTACAAACTAGGCGCAAAATTAGGTGCAAAACTAGGTAAAAAACCTGTCGCAAAACCTGATGCAAAACTTGGCGCATAACCAGGTGCAAAACCCGGTGCAAATTACGTCGCAATTTGTGCCATATTTAGAAAAAGGACGCAAAAAATGCCTAAAATAGCACCATTTTGCCCAAAAAATGAAGAAAAATACACTGAAAGATGGTCTAGACGCAAAAATGGATGCAAAAAGAGACGCTAAATCCAGTTTTTGTTGTAGTGCATGTACTTCATCTAAATTTTTGCATGCAGTGGGTACAATTACACAGTCCCGACGAGTCTTGAAAAACCAAGAGTATCATTCTGATTATTGGCAAATCGAAGGTTCCAACACAATGATCATTTCCTTGGTCAACCTAGCATGCAAGTTACATAGTAAATTACAAATCATTACTATAAACACTTACCATAACAATCATAAAAATCATGGGAAGTATTACGACCCTTTACATTATGAATAATGGTATCTTTAAACTTAAATCGAGCGTAATCTTGTGTACACCATGGCGTGGTCTTTCTCATGATCTCGCCATCTAGGTATGCAATTATAATTTCATCAAACAGTTACAATCTTAAAAAAAAAAGTCTTGTAACATTGCTATAAAAAGAAATAATAACATTTATGTTTAAGTAAGAATAATGCTTACAACAAGTATTTGTTCAACCAACATCTATAACTTTATCATAAAAGTATGCTTTTGGTTGATATCAAGGAGGTTTATAGAATCAAACTATGGCAAATATCCTATCATTAATGTTAACCTCATTGGCTTAGTTGTATTTATTAAAATAATAAAGTTTGGTAATAAGATACAAAAGGAAATAATAACGGTTATTTTGATGAATGTATTGCTTAAAATAAATGATCTTTAACCAATAAATTGTAACGTGACAAGGGTTAAGCCACAAATATTTTTAACAAAAGATTCACCCACATAAAATAGTTAGGCCATAAAACTATTATGTTATGCTTATTTCAATGATTATAGTCCATTAAGGACATGTTCCCTTATATATCTATGAAAGGAATTGTATAAAACTTGTCCACGATAAGATATCCATCTTAAGAGAATAACTCTAGTTGTGTTATGAAGTATTTGTCGTGTAAACCTTAAGTTGATAGACAAAAGCGTTAAGCATTTTAGTAACTACCAGATTTGACAATAAGTAACCTTTTGATGACTTAATAATTCTGTCATTCTTAAAACTGTTTGTAAAGAAACATTTAAGGCGTTTTTACAGGCTTAACGATTAGGATAAACATCAAAGAGTTTAGTACTCGATAAGAATTATAAATTATGCCTTCAAGAAGAAAAACAACCGTCGTCAATACTAGTAGAATCAAATATCTTTCCATAACATCTTAAAAGGAAGAACAATTTAATGATTTTACTTCGACAAGCTTTGGAAATTGAATAGCATGTATATTCTTTTACTGAATTAAATATTGTGCAACGAACTTATAATTGAATACTTTAGAATTTTAACAAGCAGCACCTAAACTTCTTACCTGTAAATCTGTAAGAGAAGGAAAACTTCTGCGTTAGCTCGAAAGATAAGTAAGCCTAGATTTTCATGACAGTTCCACCTTGTGGTCACAAGAAGAAAACAAGTCAGTAAACTGAAAAGAACTGTCCTATAAAGATAATCATAATCAAATAGATAATTCAGATAATGGAATTAGTAACATATAACTAATTAAACAATTAGTGACTGCATTTATGTAATTTATCAATATTTTGAAAATTTTAAAATTTTCGGAAAATTTGGGGTTTTGACATGTGGTATCAGAGCACAAGGTTCAAACACTAGGCCTTGATGCAGCCCAACTAGCTTTCCTAGAACAGTAAATTAAAATAAGATGCTAACATATATTTTGTTTTATGTTAAGAACAGAACAAAAATTTGTTTTTTTCTGAAGTTTAATAGAATAGGTATGGAAAAGCTGGGAGAGTATGCTCAGGAGGAGTCTCCAGACACAGAAACAAGACAATTTCCCAGAGAACCTATGCTAGAAGAGGTGACTTCCAACTCTTCAGAGCTGTTGCAGACTGTAAAAGGTTTGAAGACTGAGATGGAATCAGTCAAGAGGGAGAATGAGAGGATTTTGAAGGCTCAGGAAGAATTCAACCAAATCTTAATAGAAAAGTTCCAAACTGAAGGAAGGAGCAGAAGATCAGAATCTGAGAATGTTAGTCATCAAAGAAGATCTAAAAAGATGAAGCTGGCGAAAACTGAAAGTAGTTCATCATCTGAAGGGTTCGGTGAACAACAAAGTTACTATACTACTAGTGACAGTAGTGAGGCTGATTTGTATGACAAAAAGAAGAAATACAGACCATATGAGGAAATTTCAGGGGAGTTTAAAAAGATAAAGCCCCCAATGTTTAATGGAGAGACCGAAAAAGGGGAGGAAGCAGAGTCCTGGTTGTCTGGGATGAGGAAATATTTTCATATATATAATTACTCTAATCAGCTAAAGGCAAGGATGGAAATATATAACCTCTCCGAAAAAGCTGATATATGGTGGCAAGATCTGAAGAGAGTCAAGGGTATCAGAGAAAAGGAAGTTAATTGGAGTACTTTTAAAAGGTACTTCAAGAAGAAATTTTTGTCCGAGCAATATTACGAAGAAAGAGCTAAAGAATTTTATGAATTGAAGTTAGGTTCAATGACTATGAAGGATTTGAACAGTAAATTCTTAAGCTTGCTTAGGTATGTATCTTACCTAGTAGACGAGAAACCTAAAGTGCAGCGATTTCTCAGCTGTCTACCGTATCATATCAAGGACAAAATTGAGTATGACAACCCGAAGACTCTATAGGAAGCCATGAGGAAGGCTAATTTCTGTTTTGAGCAGAACCGGAAGAAAGAAGGCTTAGCCAACTGGAAGGCTAAGAAAAATAACAATCAGCTTGAGTTTAAGAAGAAGGAATTTGTACCCCAGAGGAATTTCAAGAATAATAAGACTAAAAATTATTCTAACAATAAGAAATTCCAGGGAAATAGAAATGGTACCTCTAATAATTCGAATAATTTTAAGGGCAAGGAAGCTGCAAATAACCATGGGAATTTTACCAAGAGTTTTGAACGTAAGGATCCTATTAAGTGCTGGGAATGTAATGGCCTACACTATGTCTCAGTCTATCCCAACCGGAAAAAGTCAGTCAGCAATATTCATACTGTGCAGGAGGAGATGACCATTGGAGAACTAGCAAGGACTATGCCCAAAATTAATGCAGCTTTGGAGAACCGCCAAGCTGACTATCATACTTCCATGGTGGAAGTGGAAGGTATGATTAATCAAACCCCTGTAACCATTTTAATCGATCCAAGAGCTAGTCTTAGTTACATTGCACCTCAAATAGTGGAAAAATGTAAGTTGTCTGTAGATAAGTTTGAGAATTCCTGGTTAGTTCAATTAGCCACTGGGGAAAAAAGAAAAGTAACCTGTTTTGTGAAAGAATGTGCTTTACTTATGGATGAATTTAAAACTACAGTTAAGCTTAATGTTTTTCCACTTGGATCATATGATTTACTTATTGGCATGGATTGGTTAGAGAAGCATAAGGTAGTTTTAAATTGTTACGATAAAACTTTCACGTGTTTAAATAGTGATGAACAACCAATAAAGGTTAAGGGTATTCCTAGAAAAACTATAATCAGATAGATTTCTGCTCTATAGCTTAACAGAGCTGTTAGAAAAGGATGTAAAGCCTATGCAGTAACTATTACAGATGAGGAAGGTAAAACTGAAACAGATAAGTTAAAAATAGAAGATATTCCTATTTTAAAAGAATACACTGACGTATTCCCAGAAGAAATTCCAAGATTACCTCCAAGGAGGGAATTGGATTTCACCATTGAGCTGGTACCGGGTGCGGTGCCTAGCTCAAAAGCTCCGTATCGAATGAATATTTTAGAACTTAATGAGCTAAAATCACAATTAAAAGAGTTAATAGATAAGAAGTATATTCGACCAAGTGTGTCTCCTTGGGGAGCACAGGTCATCTTTGTCAAAAAGAAAGACGAAACTATGCTACTATGCATAGACTACCGTCAGCTAAACAAGATGACTATTAAAAATAGATATCCGTTTCCCCGCATAGATGATCTATTTGATCAACTACGTGGAGACACGGTGTTCTCCAAGATATACTTGAGGTCAGGATATCATCAAGTAAGAATTAAGGATGAAGATATCTTTAAGATAGCCTTTAGAACAAGGTATGGACACTACGAGTTTGTCGTAATGCCATTCAGGCTTACCAATGCCCCAGCTGTCTTTATGTTCTTAATGAATAATATAATGCATAAGTACTTAGATAAATTTGTTGTCATGTTTATCGACGACATCTTAATTTACTCTAAAATGGAAGAAGAACATAAAGAACACCTAAAGATAGTTTTACAAGAGTTGCGAGAACAACAACTCTTCACGAAGTTTAGCAAGTGTGACTTCTTTAAGGATGAAATCCAGTACTTAGGTCACGTAGTGACTAAGGAAGGGATTTCAGTCGATCCTGAAAAGATTCAGGTAATTGAAGATTGGCCGGTAACTAAAGATGTAATGGATGTGAGGTCGTTCATGGGAATTACCGGTTATTACCGGAGATTCATTGAAGGCTTTTCAAAAATAGCAAATCCGATCACTTCCTTGCAAAATAAAGGCAAGAAATTTGATTGGAACTCAAAATGTGAAGAACGTTTTAAGAAATTAAAAACCTTATTGACTAGTGCACCTATTCTAAGAATAGCAGATCCTAATAAGGACTTCGTGGTATGCACCAATGCCTGTAATGATGGCTTAGGTGGTGTTCTAACTCAAGAAGGCCATGTCATAGCCTATGAGTCTAGGAAGTTAAAAATTCACAAAAAGAATTACGCAACTTATGATCTAGAACTTGCGGCTGTTATACACGCCTTAAAAATGTGGCGACATCATTTAATAAGCAGGAAATTTATTTTAATGACTGATAATAAAGGACTGAAATATCTTCTAGATCAGACTAATTTAAACGCTAGACAAGAAAGGTGGTTAGCCTTCTTGAGTGAATATGATTTTGAAATCCAGCACATAAAGGGTAAATAAAATAAGGTGGCTGATGCTTTAAGCAGAAACGCAAAGTTGAACTTTACAGCAGCAATAAGCACTTATGCTTCTGATTTAAATGAACAGCTTAAAGAAGGGGTAAAACAAGATGAAATATATCAGAAATTGCAGATTGCAGCTAAAGAAGAACCTACAAAAAGCTTAATAAAAGGTTATAGTTTCAATGAAGATGAATTTTTATTATTTAAAGATAAACTGTATGTGCCTAATGTGCCTAAGGTTAAGTTGTTAATTCTGGACGAAGTCCATAAAACGCCATATTCAGGACACCCAGGTTATCAAAAGACTATAACCGTGCTAAGGAAAGAATATTTTTGGCCAAATGTGAAAGCTGAAGTAGATGAATACATTGCTAGATGTTTAGACTGTCAACAGGTGAAAATCGAACATCAACATCCAGCTGGTTTGCTACAACCTTTACCTATTCCTAGCTGGAAATGGGAAGTGATTAGCTTAGATTTTATTACTAGACTACCCAAAAATCAGAATCAAAATGACTCTATTATGGTAGTGGTAGATAAATTAAGCAAAGCAACAGATTTCATTCCTGTTGAAACTACTTACAATGCTACCAATATAGCTGATATATTCTTGAAGCAGATTTTTCGATTACATGGAGTACCGAAAGTGATAATTTCAGACAGAGATCCTAAATTCACAGGGAATTTTTGGAAATCCTTGTTTAAAGGATTAAATGCAACATTGAATTTCAGTACCTCTTTCCATCCTCAAACAGATGGACAGACTGAAAGAGTGAATCAGGTGCTGGAAGATTTATTAAGGATGTATGTTAAAGATCAGCCAGGTAAGTGGGAAGACTACTTGCATCTAGCAGAATTCGCATATAATAATAACTATCAATCATCAGCTAAATTCAGTCAATTTGAAATTTTATATGGACGAAAATGCAACACTCATATCTCTTGGAATAATCCAGTGGATAGATTAGTGTTAGGACCATAATTGTTGAAAGAAATGGAAGAGATTGTGAAGCAAGTGCAGGGAAATTTGAAGGTGGCACAGTATTGGCAAAAGAGTCAAGCAGACTTGAAAAGAACTCCCAAGGAGCTCCAGGTAGGTGAGCATGTATTTATAAAGGTAAGGCCAAAGAAAAGCTCTCTAAAACTGGGGATTTGTGCAAAGCTAGCACCACGTTACTGTGGTCCATTCGAAATTGTCCATTAGAGGAAATTTGGGGTCTAAAATGGGCCTTATAAGAAAATGTGCCAAAATAAGTTTTTGTGAGTTGGAATTAAAGAACCAATAGAATTTCAATAAAATGAGTCAACCATAATGGTTGAATTGACATATTTGTCATTAAAAAAAACTACTTTTTTTGTTCGTATTTTTGACATATCTCATTGTGTTTTTACTCAAATTTCGATCGGGAGAGCTCATTGGATGTGGAATTTGATTCTGCATCCAACGAGTACCCACACGGCATACTTTTGATGGACCCCGCTACCCCAAAAAAAAGAAATACCTGAAAAAAATGTGATGATGATGTCATCATCATCATCACATTTTTTTAGGTATTTCTTGTTTTTGGGGTAGCAGGGTCCATCAAAAGTATGCCGTGTNAAAAAACTACTTTTTTTGTTCGTATTTTTGACATATCTCATTGTGTTTTTACTCAAATTTCGATCGGGAGAGCTCATTGGATGTGGAATTTGATTCTGCATC